>PVIR01046411.1:0-10271 GCA_004026965.1 Petromus typicus
TGTAAAATAAGGTGAAAGGGGACAATGTTGAGATTGTAACAAAAAAGTAAGGAAACAAATTATATATATATGGGGGGGTGGTAGGGTGGGTGGGGCTATGGGAAAAAAATGAGAATTAAGTTGTGTCTTATACTGGTACAAATCCCCATTATGGAGTGCAATCATGATGTGTATATTTAATGTACCAATAAAGATAATTAAAAAAAAAAAATGTTAGTTAAAGCAATCAGAGAACAGAAAGAAATGGCAGGAATATGTATAGGAAAGGAAGAAGTCAAATTATAATTCCTTGGAGGTCACATTATTCTCTATATAGAAGACCAAAAAAGTTCCTTCAAAAGACTCCTAGAATTAATAACCAAATTTAGTGTCATAGCTGAATACAAAGTTCATATACAAAAATAAATAGGATTTCTGTACAGCAGTAATAAAATCATGGAAAACTAATACATTTTACAATAGCATCAAGAAAAAATAAATATTAGGGAACTGAAATAGTCAACCAAGGAAGTGAGAGACATTGGCAATGAACACCACAGTTATTTGAAATAAAAGAAATCAAAGAGGATGTCAGAAAAAGGAAAGATGTCCCCTTTTCCTGGATAGACAGAAACAATACAGTCAAAATGGCTATACTTCCAAAATTGATATATAAATTTAGTACAATCCTAATAAAAATACAGTAGAATTCTTCATAGGGCTATAGAAAATAATCCTAAAATTAATATAGGTTGAGGAGAGACCTAGAACAGCAAAAGCACACCTGGGAAACAAGAGTAAGGCAAAAGGAATCACAGTCCCGGACTCCAAACTCTACTAAAAAACTGTAGTGATTAAAAATGATAAACAGGATGGTAACTGAAAGAGAGAGAGAGAGACAGAGACAGACAGACAGACAGACAGACAGACATGGATCAGTGAAATAGGGTAAAATCACAGAAATAGCTTCAAGTATATTCTTCTTCTAATCTTCAGGGATTTAGCTTAGTGGCTCAGGAAGCTGGCCTGGGATACATAGTGAGTTCAGGACCAGCCTGTACTACAAAGCTTGACCTGGTCTCAATAACAAAAATCAAACAAACAAACAAAAAGGAGAAATATTCTATTACTTTGCCTTTGAGAAAGTATCCAAACACTTAACCTGAAGTAACTATGTTGTGAAAACTGGCTATTCACATCTAGATCCATATCTCTAACCATGTTCTAAACTAAAATAAAAATGGATAAAATTTATAAATATTAAAACAGAAGCATTTAAGATGAAAAATATTTAGTTACAATTTTTGAAAGCATAAGCAAAAGCTGTCTGAATAGAAAACCCCAAAAGCAGAAGGGATAACATCAAGAATCAACAAATGCAACTGGGCGTGGTGGCGCACACCTGTCACCCCAGCACTTGGGAGACTAAAGTAGGAGGATACCAGGGGTTCAAGGCCAGCCTAGACTACATAGTAAGTTCAAGGGATGGAGTACAGAGGGATGCCTTCTTTTAAAAACCAAAAAAAAAAAAAAAAAAAAACCAACAACAAAAGAATTTACAAATGGGATTATATGAAATTAGAAACTTCCTCACAGAGAAATAAACCAGAAAAGTGAAGTGATAACTTAAAAATGGACAATAAAATTGCTAAATTTTTCTCTGACAAGAAAGTAATTATCCAGAATATAAGAAAAATTCAAAAAATTAAACTTTCCAAAATAAAAAGTGTAATAAAAAAGAGCAACAGAAATGAACAGTACTTCTCAGAGTAATAAATAGAAATGACAAAAAAATGCATCAAAAATCTGTCAACATCTCTCTGCCCATTATAGAAATGAAAATTCAAACAACATTGACACTCTATTTTATTCCAGAAAGAATAATTATCATCAAGAAGTCAGATAACAACAAGTGCTGGCAAAGTTGTGGGGAATACTAAACTCTTCTTCATTAATGGTGGGAATGTAGACTGTTCCCATCATTATGGAAATCATTACAGAGATTCTTCAAAAAATTGAAGTAAGAAATTTCAGTTCATTGAGTTATTTCTCACTTTGGGATCTTTCCAAAGAAACAAAAGTCATCACATTACAGTGATACATGTATAACCACATATAGAGCAGTACAACTCATAACAATTAAATCTTGGCAATGGTCTATATGTCCATTTTCAGATGAATGAATAAAGAAAATATGGTATGTACAGACAAAAGAGTAGTATGCTGCCATAAAGAAAGATAAACGAGTCATTTGTAGGAAAATGAATGCACCTTAAGGTATACTGTTAATTAAAATAAAGCAGACACTTAAGCTTAAATATTGCATGGTTTATTTTATATGAAAAATCAAAAATGTGAACTGCAAAATAAGTTATACAATAGGAATAAAAGATATATGGAGGGAAGCTGGATGGAGAGTATGAAAAAAAGTACAGTCTGGAAGAAAAAGAAAAAGGACATTTAAAACTTCTGTGTTATACTATGTTCCAACCCTCACAATGAATATAATCATTAGTATTGCAAAAATGTTCTAATAAAAATTGAAAAATTTAATCACAGAATAGTGTACACAAGGAAAATGCCATGTGTAGTTGAAAGCAGAGATCAACATAACAGTTTTGGGAGCTAAGAATTTCAAATTATCATAAATCCATCAAAAGCTAGAGAGAGATCATCAAATCAATTCTCTCTAATAAACTTTGGAAGGAACAAATCCTACAAACACCATGACATTGAACTCCTAGTTTTCAGAACTGGGAGATAATAAATTTTATTTACTTAGGAAACTAAGTTGATAATGCTTTACAGCCCTAGTTGACTAGTATACTAGTGCAGTATTACAGAATACCCTGTGGTAAGAAGAACTGCAGGGTGATTGTCTAAAATTATCAAGGGTAAAAAGTGTGGTACTTGCACTTCAGTTGTCACTGTAACTTCCACCAAGATGTTTTAAAACAAGTAAAAATTTGTGAGTACCAGGGCAGCCTGACATTTTTGCTTTAGTGTATGTATTCAGTAGTGGAGACGGTTGGGAGGAGATAATGAGATGGCAGGGCAAGCACAGCTATGGTCTTTTACCTCGGCAATGGCGGATCCCTCTAATGAACTTTTTTCTGCTTTTTTTTCAGTGTTAAAGTCAAGCCCAGGACCTTACAAATGAGGTGTGTGCCCCAACTCAAGCTACTGAGTCTTTCTATTGAAGGCATCACTGTTAGTTGTGCCTACTTGTGTCATTGTACTCTGAGTAGCATGACGTAGTAGAATGGTTAGTCCAGAGCTTCCTGCAACTTAACTGGGTAAACTTAGCATTGAAAAACTATATCTAAAGCTCACTTTAAAAGGAATATTTGATTTTTGTTCAAGAATCTATATATTGACTCTGCACTACTCTAACTGAAATTCTAGTGGCATGACAGTAACATCACCTTCGACTTTATATTGCATATTTGGAATGGTTTTGAATTTCTTTGGTAAATGTTTTCTATATATTCCAAAATTTTACTGAAACAAAAAAAAATATTTGTACAGTTCTTGGCTATTACAAAAATTAATTTCTAGCTGTGAAAGGGAGATGTTTTCTATGTCATGCACTTTCAAATTTGAAGAATATGTAGCCACTGTGAACTCTCGCAAGGGCACACTCCTACTTGTTGCTCCCTTCTACTTTAATTGGCCTACACTCTATCTGCAAAGTATACTTTTTTTCCCTACTTTTGGTAAGTGTAAAATTTCACTCCTTTTGTGCATTTCTTGTCTAATCCTTTGCTTAAGACAGGAACCTGGCTCTCAAAGGACCCCATAGCACTCCTGAAGCCCCAGCAAAATAATATTGGAGACTCAGCTAGAAGATGAATGCTTTCATTTTCTTTGTGGGTAAGAAAAATCCAGGGAAGCTGAGGACTCCTCTGGGAGCAGTGTGGCATCTAGCTGTCTGCTCACACCTTTCTCCCCCATCTTCCTTTCCCATCACGCAGCGCTGGGAAAAGCTCACACCACTGCAGGCTGCACCATCCTCCCCTGGGTGGACTCGGGCCATGTCTCTCAGTGTGCAGCACTGTGCCGTGTGCCCCGGAGGTGACCCTTGGGAAGCTGTGGCATCCTTCATGACCCTGTGAGGTGGCAGTCAGAGACCCTGTTATTCACCCACTTGCAGAAGGGATCTAGAGTTTAACATGCTTTTTCATCCTGTGTTTTTATTTTTCCACAATACTTGGTTCAGCTTTCTCACTTTGTCTGGAGGCTGCTTGAGTGGCTGCCTACCCACCTTGCCTGTTTTCATGCTCTGAGTCTCATCTGGTTTTTTTGTCTCTGCACATCCTTAGTCCTGGCAAATGTGGTTCTGCTGTTTGCTAAACCTCTAAAGCTATAACTTTCCAGGAACACAGGAGACTCCTCCTTTCTCTTTTGAATTGTGTTTATTCCCTCCCTCTCTGTTTATTTTAACAGAAATTTCAGTAACTTAGAAACATGGGCCTGAGGCCCAGAGTTAGAACCAAGGGAACTATCAGTAAAGGTCAACTCAATGGCTAAGCATGGAAAAATGCAGTAGGAGTCCAAGTTTAGTTAGATACTCTGATATGAGAAACTAAAGATGTTAATAAGCTCTAAAATGTAAGATACATACTGTGAAATAGAAAATATTCAAAGGGAAAAGGAGGACAGGAATAAGTAAAGACGGGAAAGAAAAAATTTGATGTTAAAAAAAGGAAAGGGGTTGGGGTTGTAGGGTAGGCAGGGGAATGGGAAAAATGAGAATTAAGTCATGAGAGGTACTGGTACAAATTTTCAATGTTAAATGTTATCATGGTGTGTATATAAAATGTACCAATAAAATCAATTATAAAGATTAGTATTAAATTGAGTGCACATGCTATTTTGCTGAAAGTAGGAAGTTTCATACTATGAAGTTTACAACTGCATGATATTTTTCACATTTTTATTATTTTATTTTTAAATGTTTTATGACATGACAGCTATTTATTTTTCAAACTGAATTTGAATATGTGTCATAAAACTTTGAAACATTTTTAAAATGAGTGTCCAAGTCAAGTTCAATGACATACACCAATAGTATTGGCACTCAGGAGGCTGAGGCAAGAAGACTGCCTTGAGTTTGAGGCCACCTTGGGCTACCTAGTGAGTTCAAGAAAACTCTGAATTGCATGATGAGACCCTGATTTAAAAAAAAAACAAACAAAAAAGTTAAAATAAAGTGAGTTTCCATTGTTTAACATTAAGATTATATGCCTAGCTACCTGAATTGCAGAAATTGCATTTGATTTAATAGTTCTCAAAATTTTAAAAAGAAAACTTAGTTATCATTGACATGGAAGATGAAGTTAATCCTTAAACTGATTCATTTGTGGTTTAACTGTGCTATAGTCTCCTAAGGCTAGAAGTTCCTCAAACCCCTTTTTATCTTTTTAAAAATGTGATATAGGGAATAAATTTAGAGATTTGCACATGCTTGCCAAATCCTCTACCACTGAGCTCTATTCCCAGCACTCCTTTATTCTTTTCAACACAGTAATACCAATACCAGAAGACAGAAAATGGAAATAAAATGAAAACAACCTTATAAAAGCCAGCAGAATATATGAAATGCCTATATAGACCTGGTGGTTTTCTAATGTATTTAACACTGAGTATTAATTCAATATTGATATATAACATTAAATATTGAATTGCTTTTTATAAAAATCAATCCTTACATTAAAAATGACATGCATATAGTTGAACAGAGACATTTTTAGCAGAATTGTTAAGTAGATACTAAGTTGTTCAGTAGACTTAACTGCAAAGATAACTGCAAAGGTAAACATTCTTTATAAGAGTTAAAATTTCCTTTTACGTCATAAGCTCATGAAGACTTCCTACTACAACTTTAGGAGGGTGCCTGCACAGGAAGTCAATAATTATTGCTAACAGAGTTCCACAGAATGTCATTGCCCTGACACAGAACCTACAATGAAACCTTGTCCATGATCACAACACATCTAAACCCATTAAACTGCTTTAGTCTTGGAACACAGACCCTGGACTCTGAACAGTTCTCTTTCAAGTTGGCACACTTGGACTGACTGAACTTCTTAGATGCATATATTGCTTAAGTCAGATTTAAAACAGTCATTATGACTTCCGATATTCTTTCTACACACTTTTGCTGTTTTTCTCCTTCTACTATTTCCTCAGTGCATATTTTTAAATGCTGGATGATATTCCACAGGGCCCTGAGCCTCAGTTCATTTACCATTTGACATTTTTCCTTTTGTTCTTTGGACTGTATAATTTTAATTGCTTTGTACTCTATCATGCCTGTTGAAATCTGCTACTGAATCTGTTTAGTGATTTTTAAAATTTTGGTTACTGTACGTTGTTTTTTATATTTTTTTATTTTATTTATTTATTTATTTATTGAGACAGAGTTTCGCTTTGTAGTTCAGGCTGGCCCTGAGCTCAGCCTCAAACTCACATCACAGCAATCCTCCTGCCTCTGCCTCCCAAGTGCTGGGATTATAGGCGTGAGCCACCACACCTGGCACTGTGGTATGTGGTGCTGATTGCTGCTGGGTGTGAGTCTCCACACCCAGTACTGTATGTGGTTAACTGAGGATCGAACCCGGGCCCTTGCGCTTGCAAGACAGGTGCTGGAACCACTGAGTCAAATTCCTGGCCCCCCTGGTTACTGTAATTTCAACTCCAGAATTTCCACTTAGTTATCCTTCTCTCTCTCTCTCTCTCTCTCTCTCTCTCTCTCTCTCTCTCTCTCTCTCCCCCAAGTATTAAACCAAGGGTCTTATACTTGTTTGCTAGGCAATTATTATATCACTGAGCTACATCCTCAGCCCATTTACTTTTTAATCTGTGACAGGGTCCCCCTAAATTACTGGGTTGTACATTCTTGAATTTGTAGTCCTCCTACCTCAGCCTCCTGACTAGCTGGGATTTACAAATATGCATACCACACTGAGGCTTTCAGTTCTTTTAAATATAATTTTTCTATATTTACTGGTATTTGGTGAGGCATTAGTCATACTTTTCATTAGTTCTTCAGATATACTTTACTTTAACTCTCCAAACATACTTGTCATAGTATATAATATTTGTCACTGACTTTTTGCTCATGAGTTGAATGTCATAACTGTCTCAGAAAGTTTTTATTCACTACTGCTTGTCACTGCTCCCCACCTACAATTCTCCATATAAAACCAGTAAGATATTTGGTTTTTTTGTACATTTTTCTCTAGATTTTTTGTTGGTAACTGGAATTTTAAAATACTATAACATACCAGCTCTAAAAATCATATTTTTCCTTTCCAGGACTTTTTACTTGTTCATTTTGTTTTTGTTTATTTTGAGACAGGGTCTTGCTATGTAGCCCAAATTAGCCTTTGAAGTCCCAATGGAGTGTGTGCTGCCTTCAAACTTGTGGTTCTCCTCCCTCAATCTAGAAAACTGCTGCAATTGTAGGCATGTACCACCACATCTGTTTTCCATTTCAGGATTTAGTGCTGCTGCTATTTATTCTTGTGGCTATTTGACTTTTATGAACTGATTTGACACAGTAGTGTAGCTGAATGTGTTTGGAATTGTATATGTATTTTCTATTCTGTTCTGTACATCTTCAGTTTTTCTCTGAGTTCCTAATGCATATGGTATTGTCTTCTATCCTTGACATTCAGCCTATGTCCCCCTTTTGAGTAATATATGATTCCTTTATGCAGCATATCATTAGATCTTATTTTTTGACCCATTCTTCCAATCTATTTCTTTTGATGAGTGAATTAAGACTATTTACACTGATGGCTATCACTGATATATCTACTTACTTACCTTAGTTTCATTAGTTTCCTATTACTAGATCTTGTTTTTATTTTCTATTTAATTCTTGCTTTGCCTGATGGATTCATTCTTTTGAGACTCTTGGAAATGTTTTCTTCATTCTCTTTTTAAAAATTCAAATCTTTATTGGTACACTATGAATATACATCATCATCGCATTCAACATTGAGAGTTTTTACCAGAATATGACATGACTTGATTCTTATTTCTCCCCTTTCCCCCAGCCCTGTAACCTCCACCCCCTATGTACATAATCTTTGTTTTCTTTTTTCTTTATTACTGTCACATTATTTTTCCCCTCATTTTCTTTTACTAGACTATCCTTCAGACCTTTTTGGAGTACTGGTTTGGTGGCCATTGTTTCTCCAGAGGTTCTTTATTATGGGTATATTTTATTTCTCCATTAATTTGGAAAGTTAATTTTGCTGACTACATAAATCTTGATGGAGATTATTTCCTTTTAGAGTTGAAATATGTCACGTCCAGCTTTTCTTGAGTAGACGTTTTTGTTGAGAAGTCTAGCATGATTCTGATGGGCTTTCTTTTATAGGTGATTTGTTTTCTTTGCCTACAAATTTTAGTATTCTGTTCTTGGGTTGAATTTACAGAATCTTAACTGCTATATGACTTGGTGTTGTATTTTTTTGTGACAAATATTTGAAATTTTATATGCCTCATTTATTTGTATCTCATTTTTTTCCTTGCTTGGAAATTTTTTTTGCTATTACTTTTGTAAAGAGTATTTTACCATTTATGTGTTATCTTCTGATTCTTTTTTGATTCCAATTAAACTGATGTTAGTCTTCTCTGCATCATCTAGCAGCTGTTGGACTGATTTTTCATAGACTTTTACTATTTTTAAGAGGTCTTTCATTGAATTATCACCAAAGTACAATCCTGACTTCAATTGTAATAATCTATCTTCATCTTGCTTGACTATGATATGTATACTTTCAGTAGAATTTTTAATGTAGATTTCTATTTGAGTCTGATTCATGGTTTCCAGCTCTATTCCATGTTAGGCGTTCATTCCTTTCATATCTTTCTAACTTCCTTTATTTTTTTAAATCTGTATTTACTCTATATTCATTAAAAATTTCTTTCACTATGGTCATTATCTCTTTAATTATCTTTATTTTGGTTTTGTCAAGAGATTTATTCATGTTTTGTAACTTTCACTGCTATCTTTTCATAAAAATCCTTTCCACCAGACGGCTTTTGATTTCTTCCACTTCAATTTGCTCTTGATTTGTCTTGGATGATTTGAGGATTATGGGTTGCTTTTTGATTTCATGTTTTCCCATTTTCTATTTTTTGTTTGTTTTCTGTATTGAGTCTTGTAAATTATTTATGGTGGCTCACTGTATTATCAACACTGAAACTTTTTTTAAGAAACTGGGTACTTTTCACAGATATCTTCTATGCATAGCTTGTTTTTGTCCTTTGAGTCTGTCTCAGGATCTTGCTTCTTCAATTTGATAGGTATTAAAGGTTGCTGCCAGGCCAAGGATTTAGCTCAGTGTTTCTGGTGCCTGCCTTGCCTTGGATCAATCCCTTGTAACCATATACAACAATGCTGGGTGTGGTGACTCACACCCACCAGCAGTACCACATACCACAGTGCTGGGTATGGTAGCTCATGCCTGTAATCCCAGCACTAGGGAGGCAGAGGCAGGAGGATTGCTATGATTTCCAGGCTGACTTCAGGGCAAGCCTGAAATAAAAGCAAGACCTTGTGTCAAAAACAAAACAAAACAAAACAAAAAAACCCACTTTGCTGTGGATTCAGCCTATCACCCAGTCCTTTGGTACTGGTTTATAGTACTGTTTATAGCCCCCAGACAATCTATGGATTGACATATAAGGAAGATCAATTGATCACAACTATGTCACCTTGATGAAAGAACAATCAGTAATAACAATAGCATCAGTTACAAACTTGAAAATGACAAACTGATGACTTAATTTTCCACCTTTAACCATACAAGATTTATAGTTCTATAACAAAGTATATGAAAAGTTAGAAAATTATATATGGTACATAGAATGGCTGCCATTTCAGATTCAGCCAACGGCAAATGTTGGCGAGGCGCGGAGAAGAAGGAACTCTTCTCCACTGTTGCTGGGAATGGAGATTCATACAACCCCTGTGGAGATGAGTTTGGAGATTCCTCAAAAAGCTAAGACTGGAGGTCCCACTTAACCCAGCCATCGCCCTGCTAGGTATATACACAAAAGAATTAAAAGACTACTATCACAGTGACATATGTGCACCCATGTTTATAGCAGCCCAATTTGTGATTGCTACATCTTGGAAACAACCCAAGTGTCCATCAACTGGAGACTGGATAAAAAAGCTGTGGTTCTTCTACAGAATGGAGTATTACTCTGCCATAAAAAATGATAAGTTTGAATCATTTCTACTTAAATGGACATACCTTGAGGATATC
>PVIR01046412.1:0-10271 GCA_004026965.1 Petromus typicus
GAGTGCTGGGATTACAGGCGTGAGCCACCACGCCCGGCACTGTGGTATGTGGTACTGGTTGCTGCTGGGTGTGGGTCTCCACACCCAGTATTGTTATGTGGTTACCGGGGAATCGAACCCGGGTCCTTGCGCTTGCAAGACAGGCGCTGGAACCACTGAGCTAACTCCCCGGCCCTGTCTTTCCATTTTTTGATATCATCTTCTATCTCCTTTTTCAGAGTGCTATAGTTTTCAGAGTAGAAGTCTTTCACCTCCTTTGTTAGATTGATTTCCAGATATTTTATTTTTTTGGGTGCTATTGTGAAAGGGACTGACTCCTCAATTTATGTCTCAGTGCGTCTACTGTTTGTGTATACGAAGGCTATTGATTTTTGAACTTTGACCTTGTAACCAGCTACACGGCTAAAGTTGGCAATTAGGTCCAGCAGGATTTTCATTGAGTTTTTAGGATCCTCTAGATAGAGTATCATGTCATCAGCAAATAATGACAATTTAACTTATTCTTTTCCAATCTTTATTCCTTTTATTTCTTTGTCTTGCCTAATTGCTATGGCTAATATTTCCAGAAGTATATTGAACAGAAGTGGTGAGAGAGGACATCCTTGTCTTGTTCCTGATCTTAGTGTGAAAGATTTCAATTTTTGAACATTTAATATGATACTGGCCGATGGTTTCTCATAGATAGCTATTATTAGTTTGAGATACAGACCATCTATTCTGATCTTCTGTAGGGTTTTGAACATAAATGGGTGTTGTATTTTGTCAAACGCTTTTTCTGCATCAATTGAGATGACCATATGATTTTTGTCCTTAAGCCTGTTAATATAGTGTATAGCATTGATTGATTTACATATGTTGAACCATCCTTGCATCCCTGGGATGAATCCAACTTGGTCAGGGTGTATAATCTTTTTGATAATTCTCTGTATTCTGTTTGCCAGGATCTTACTGAGGATTTTTGCATTGATTTTCATTAGAGATATTGGCCTGTAGTTCTCTTTTTTGGTTGGGTCTTTCTCTGCTTTTAGAATCAGGGTCATGGTTGCATCCAATAATGAGTTTTGGAGTACTGCTTCCCTTTCAGTTTCATTGAAGAGTTTCAGAAGTAGAGGCACTAACTCTTCTTTAAAAGTTTTATAGAATTCAGCAGTAAAACCATTAGGTCCAGGGCTTTTCTTTGTTGGCAAGTTTTTAATTACATTTTCAATTTCACAGATTGTTATTGGGGTATTTAACATTTCTATATCTTCTTTATTCAGCTTTGGGAGTTCATATGTGTTTAGAAATCTATCCATTTCTTCTACATTTTCCATTTTATTGAAGTATAAATTTTCAAAGTAGGTGTTGATTATCCTCTGGACTTCCTCTGGGTCGGTAGTAATTTCTCCGTTCTCATTCCTAATAGCATAGATATGAGCCTTTTCCTTCCTTTTTTTAATGAGGTTGGCTAAGGGTTTATCAATTTTGTTTGTCCTCTCAAAGAACCAACTTTTTGATTCATTGATTTTTTGAACCGTTCTCTTAGTTTCTATTGCATTAATTTCTGCTCTGATCCTTATAATTTCTTGCCTATTGGGAGGTTTGGGTTTGTTTTGCTCCTCTCTTTCTAGTCGCTTGAGGTTCCACATTAAATTGTTTATTTGAGCTTGATCCGTTTTCTGGATGTAGGCTTTCACTGCTATGAATTTTCCTCATAAAACTGCTTTCATTTTGTCCCATAAATTTTTATATGTTGTATTGGAGTTATCGTTTCATTGTAAGAACTGCTCAATTTCTTTTCTAATTTCTTCTGTGACCCATTGGTTGGTCAGCAGAGTGTTGTTCAGTTTCCATGTGTTTGTGAAGATCCTGGGCTTTCCTTTGCTATTCAGCTTTAATTTCAGGGCACTATGGTCTGACAGTATACAAGGGATAACTTCAATCCCTTTATATTTGCTTAAACCTGTTCTATGAACAAGCACATGGTCTATTTTGGAGAATGATCCATGAGCAGCTGAGAAGAATGTAAATTGTGACTTTGTGGGGTGAAATACGCTGTAGGAATCTATTAAGTTAATTTGCTGAAGAGTCTAGTTGAGCTCAAGGATTTCCGTATTGACTTTTTGTCCAGTCGATCTGTCTCTTTGTGACAATGGGGTACGGAGGTCTCCAACTGTTATTGTGTTGGAATTTATCTGGTTTTTCAAGTCCATTAATGTTTGTTTTATATAGTTGGGTGCATTAACATTAGGAGCATAGATATTTAAGATTGTGATTTCTGACTCTTGGATTTTTCCCTGAACTAAAAGATTGTGTCCATCTTTATCTCTCTCTATCAGTTTTGGCTTGAAGTCTATTCTGTCTGCAAATAAAATTGCCACTCTTGCTTTCTTGCTGTTTCCTGTCTCATGGAGTATTGTTTTCCATCCCTTTACTTTTAGTCCATGGGTTTCTTTCTGAATTAGGTGTGTTTCTTGTATGCAGCAGATTGTAGGATCTTGTTTTTTGATCCACTCTGCCAGTCTGTATCTCTTAATTGGCGTGTTGAGTCCATTGATATTAATGGCTATGACTGATGTACGCAAATTGAGTGCTGCCATGTTTTCCTGTTCTTGGCTGTGTTATTCTACTTCTGCCCTTTTCCCGTCAGTTTCTTGTTTGGTCCCATGGATTGACTCGGTTAGGTCTCATGGATTTGTAACTTTCCTTATTTTTCTCCAAGATATTCTTTAAAATGTTTTAGAGCACCGGTTTCATAATTGTGAAGTTTTTCAGGTGTTCTTTGCCATGAAAGTATCTTATTTCCCCCTCAATTTTGAAGGATAGTTTTGCAGGATACATCAGTCTGGGTTGGAAGTTGTTTTCCTTTAGGGCTTGGAAGAGTTCACTCCAGGCTCTTCTTGCATTGAGTGTTTGAGTTGAGAAGTCCGCTGTGATCCTGATGGGCTTCCCTTGGAATGTAACTGTTTTCTTTTCTCTGGCTGCTTTCAGTATTTCATTCTTGTTTTTGATATGTGGGACTTTTATGATTATATGCCTAGATGTAGATTTTTTTCATGTCATGGGCATGTGGCATTCTGTATGCTTCATATATTTGTATGTCCAATTCTTTACCTTTTCCTGTGAAGTTTTCTGCCATTATCTCTGTGAATAGCTTTTTGATATCTTTAGCATTGTCTCCTGCTTCCTCAGTGACTCCAATCAATCTTATGTTATTCGTCTTTGAATCATCTAGGAGCTGTTGGATTGACTTTTCGTTATCACTTGCTTTTTTCCATAGATTATGCCTTTCCAGTTCATTGGTTGAGATCCTGTCTTTTAGGTCTGAAATTGCGTCTTCTGCCATATTCATTCTATTGTGCACAATTTCACTTTTTTTCTTAATTTCCTGGACTTCTGCTTGTAGGCGTTTAAAAGGTTCCATTGCTTTTGCTATCTTGAATTCTGTCAACTCAATGATTTCTTCCTTAGCTTTCTTAATCATCATGTTGACAGTGTCCAATATCTGCTTTCATCTCAGACATCAGTTCTGATTTCCATTTTACTAGATCTGCTTTGGTTACCATTTCCGAGGACCCTGGCAAATGGCCTTCCAACTTCTCTATTTTCCTTCCCCCTGTGTTACCTGGAGGTGAGGATCTTTGTATCTGAGACTTTGAGTGTTTCCTCATCTCTGAGTTTTTGTCCTTACTGTTGTTTTTGGCATTGTACCTGCCCTGTTTTCTGATGATATTTGTTGCAAGTCTCCTTCTCCTAATAGTTAGGAACCTTAAAATATCAGTGTTTCCTGGGTTGTTCTTTACAGTCTGTATTGGGACCTAAAGAAAAACCCCTAGTTCTGGCACACCATATGAGGCACTCAATCTATACAGTCAGAACACCTGTCCTGTCTTCTTTAGAGGCAGGAAGGCTCTGGCTCCTGCACTGCTGCAATGATGCTGCCTGAGGTTCCAATGGGCCTGCCTGCTCACCAGTACAGAGTCTCTGGGCTCACTTGTGCAGTCGGCCTTGAGGCCAGTAGGCTGTAGGCCCTGTGCAGCTGCCATGGCACTGGCTGATGTTCCAACAGGCCCACGTACTCACCAATACGAGGTCACTGGATGTCCTTCAGCAGTTGGAAAGTCAGACTCTGGCCTGCTAAACTCAGTCCTTGGGCGCTCTTTTTGGCATGGGTCTGGAGTCCAGCAAGCTCCAACCCCTGCACGCATTCAGTGGCACCAGATGTTGCCTGCAAAGCCGCCCGCTGCTAAACTCAGTCCCTGGGCACTCTACCAGCGTGGGACTGGAGGCCAGCTGGCTCCAACCCCCGTGCAGATTCACTGGCGCCACTCATCGCTTCCAAAGCTTCCCGCTGCTAAACTCAGTCCCTGGGCACTTTTCTGGTGGGTGCCAGAAGGCCAGCAAGCTCCAACCCCAACGCGGATTAAATGGCACCAGACACCGCCTCCTGAAATTAGTATTGTATTTTTTTTTTTTAGGTTTTTTTTGAGACAGTGTCTTGCTTTGTAGATCAGGCTGGCCCTGAGCTCTGCCCCAAAGTCACATCACAGCAATCCTCCTTCCTCTGCCTCCTGAGTGCTGGGATTACAGGTGTGAGCTACCATGCCTGGCACTGTGGTATGTGGTACTGATTGCTGCTGGGTGTGAGTCTCCATGCCCAGAATTTTATGTGGTTACCTAGGATCGAACCCGGGTCCTTGCACTTGCAAAATAGGTGACAGAATCACTGAGCTAAATTCCAACCCCCAAATTAGTATTCTTATGAGTAAGTATTTGTAGCATAAAATGGCCACATTTATTATAGGGAGTCAATACACGAATATAGTGCATCCTTACCCTTTAAAAAAATCTCTTCTTTCCTTCCCTTTTCCCTCATCTCCATTCAAAGTGTCAAAAACAGGGCTCCATGTCATTAGAACATAGAAGATATGAAGATGAGGACTGATACATGGGGTAGAAAAGTTATCGAAACCAAGGTGGATTATTTTTGTATCTCACAAATACCACTCTGGAAATATTTGAATTTATAATAAATTGTGACATACTGAAATTATCTTTCTACTGGATATATTCTAATTTGTTTTATGGCTTATGTATATTTTGATCACAGTACACTAAGTATGCTTTCAAATTTGCTTTCAAATATGTCAAGACTGACTATAAGGTGTACTGTGTATTTAATTTGGAAACTTATTATTGATAAGGTTTGGTGATATAGTACTGTTGTTTAAATGTTATGTATTTGTATCCAACAATGTCAATTACTTCATATTTGTGGTTTATGAAAGACAGTTCTCAACAATCTATAGTTTACAGCATAGATTTAAACACAAGTTAAAAATGTTATTGAAATATTACCTATCAAATACTCTGAGTTAAAGTTTAAAGAGAAATGTATATTTCATACTATATCTGTTCACAAGCTCTTATGCAGAAAAGCTAAATTTCTCCCTGTGAAATATTCATCACAAGATAGAAAATCAAAATCAAATTGTATGCTAAAATAGGAGATAGGGAATTATATGATAGGAATTTTAAAGAAGTTACAGGAAATATATACAGAAATAAAACTAAGTTGACAGATTTTTAGAAAACTTTAGCAGGGCCTGGGACTTAACTTCATGGTGTCACCTCCTGCCTTGCAAGCGCAAGGTTGTGAGTTCTATCTCTGGTACCTCAAAAAAACAAAAAAACAAAAACAAATATATGTTTTAACAAGAAGGAAAAGTGTTACAAAACAGCACAATATTGATTGAAGAAATATCAGAGATGAAATATGAAATATCATATCTCCTAACCTGTTAGCTATCCGATACATCCAAGCTTATTCTCTCTAAATATCAAAGAAGAAATTCTAGTAACTGAAAATTAAGAATAGGAAGATATTTATTGATAGGATAGCTCCAGAGGGTCAGGAGGGCCTCCCACTCTATAGGGGAGATTTACAGAGTGAATCCCATGTGGGCACAATGTGGGCTACTGCCATAATTATGCAATAAGGTAACAAGTATAGTCACTTAGGTAATAATAGTCCAATGGGGGACAATTCATGTGATAAGCATAGATAGAAAGAACAAAGATTTCTCCTAGGAAATGGTGGGTCCAGAGGTCTCTGACTGCCCACTAGAGTGGCTAATGTGTATCTAAACTTCATTAAGCCCAGTGTTTGTCTTTTGAGGGAGTAGACAGTATACAGTATGAGAGTATACTAGTCATCTTGTTCTTCTCTTGAGGCCTAGGCTCCAGCAGATATTATATCTGGGTGTAGTTGTGATGTGTTTCACTTTTGTTCTGACTGTCTTAGGGACTTAGCCCTATCTGATTGCTTGTAATATATCTACCTAACTTAGCTGTCTATTATAATAACACGACCAAAGTGTAGATAATTTTCAGAGATATACAGAGAATGTATTATATAAAACAGTATTATTTCAATTGATTTGAAAGCTGACTTTAAAGTTAGAAAATCAAAAGAAAAGTAATCAAATAAGTTTAAAGGGGGAAAAAGCTCTATAGTACAAGTACATTAAGAAATCTGAGTTCATATTGTAATGCCTTCCCAGTTTTTAGTAAATTAATAATATTAATGGTTAAATTTGTAATTAATGTAGAACAATATTTGAACTCTTCTAGAAAAAAAGAAAAGTGGGAAAACTATTTTAAGAGAATAGCTAAATTTTGTTATCTACATCTGGCAATAACATTATATAAAACAATGTTTATAGCCAACTTTCCTTGTTGAACTAATATCATGCATTCTAAAGTGAGGTGTATATTTTCAGGAGGTTATACTCTGAGAAAATTAAGTTTATTAAATATAACTAAATATACTAGTTTCTTGAAAAAGATGTAATATCAATAAGTGAAAAATTTAATAAAATTGAGTACTTCTTTAAAAATAGATAACAACAAGACAATTGTTAGGAGTAGGGGGAAACTGGATAAATCCCATCAATTGTCTTTTTAGAATCTTAAAGCAATTATGACATTTTGTGGTTCAATTTTGAAAGCAACAGTGAGACTAGAATTTTCTATGTCACTGTTTTCACCAGAAATTACACTAGATGTTCTGGCTAATTCAGCAGCATCAAGAAAACAACAACAAGAAAATTATATTGGACATAAAGTAATATAGCTGTTAATTTCCAATGACATTAGTATTTACATGTAAACCTGCCAAAATAATAAATTAATTATTCAATTTAGTGGGGATGAAAGACAAGATTAATATAAAAGTGCATTTTACAATCATCTTGGGGAATGGACATATATGTGTATCACATCTTAATTGTAATTACTTTTACTTTCCCTCCCATCCTCTCCTTATCCCCATCCCAAGTCCCCTTCCAATCTCTTCAAAGTCTATCTCTCTGTTTTTATCATCACTCTTTCATGTTGTTCTTTAAACTATATATGTATGGTTCTTTAAACCATAAATATTTGGTATTTTATATAATGGAAACTATTTGACATTTAATTTTTTGTATCCAATTTATTTCATTTAGTATTAAGGTGCTTAGCATTGAGTCTCAAGATGCATGCACTTCCTACAAATGAATTAAATTATCGAGTTGAGTTTTTCTCTTTCTCTTTCCTTCTCTCTCTCTCTGCCAGTGTCTCACTGTATAGTCTATGCCTGCCTCAAACTTGCCACAGTCCTCCTGTCTCAATCTCCTAAGTGCATTTTTTCTTTGGTTATGGCGAGTAGTATTCCATTTATCAGATTTCCTTCATCCAGTCATCCCTTGATCGATATGTGGACTGTTTCTAAATTTTAGATACAGTATTATGATGTTGCTATAAACATAGGAATGCATATATCTCCGTAAGATGATGTCTTTACCTTTCTTTGGAAGATACTCACATGGGGTATACCTGAATCAAATGAATTTATATTTTTAATCTGGGGAGGAATTTCCAAAGTCCTTATGCTAGTTTTCTTTCCCATCAGTATTGTAGAAGCATTCTCTTTTCTCTATAACTTTGCCTGGGTTTGTTATCTTTTGAGTTTTTTGGTGATAGCCATGCTTGGTAGAATAAGACAGAACTTCTTGTTGTTGTGATTTGCATTTATATAACTTGAAAAGACGGTGAATATGGTTTTTATGTACTTTATTGGGTATGTGTCCTTCTTTTTTGAGAAGTACGCTCACATCATAATTTTTTAATTAGGTCTTTCACTTTGGAGGGTCTAATTATTTTAGTTCTTTATTTTAGATATTACTTCTCTGTTGAAGGACTATTAGACAAAGAATTTCCCAGTGTGGAGGCTATCTCTTCAGTCTGTTGCTTGTTGCCTTTCCTGTGCAAAGCATCTTAATTTGATATAATCTTATTTGTTGATTCTTAGTATTATTTCTTGTGCAATTTAGGTTTTGTTCAGAAAGTCCTTGCCTTGTTTATGTATTTAACAGCTTTACTTATTTTATCTTCAGTATTTCTTGTGTAATATATAGTTCTCTGATTCATTTTGACTTCATTTTAGTACAGGGTATGTGAGATATGGGTCTGAATTCTTTCTTCTGGATGAGGATCACCAGTTTTCCAAGCATCACTGCTAAGTCTTATCTATAGTGTATTGTTATGGCCCCTTTGTACTAAATCAAGTGGCTGAAAGTGCCTAGGATGGTGTCTTCATTCTTAAACCTATTGTGTTGATCAGCCTGTCTGTTTTCATTCCTCCACCATGATATTTTCATCACTGTGCCTTTGTGGTATAACTTGAAATCTGAGAGTGTAACACTTCCCATTTCACTTTTGTTGCTCTGGAGTGCTTTAGTGTCTTCAGTCTCTGCTAGTTCCTTTTAAGTTGAAAGAGTGTGCCTTCTAGTTCTGAGAAGAATGCTGATGGTATATTGATTAGAATTGCATGAAATGTCCATATCATTTGTGTAGTCTCACCATTTTGACAATATTATTTCTAGTTATCCAGATATGGGATGCATTTTCAGTTTCTAGTTTCTTTAATCTCTCTCTTTCTAAAGTGCTGTACCAGCACTTTGAAAACAACAACAACAACAACAACAAAAACCCAAAACTAAATATTGGAAACAGCCCAAATGCCCATCAATGGGAGGCTGAATAAAGAAAATGTAGTTTTTTTTTTTTTTTTAAGGTTTTTTGAGACAGGGTCTCACTTTGTGGTTCAGGCTGGCCCTGAGCTCAGCCTCAAACTCACGTCACAGCAATCCTCCTGCCTCTGCCTCCGAGTGCTGGGATTACAGGCGTGAGCCACCACACCCGGCACTGTGGTATGTGCTACTGGTTGCTGCTGGGGTGAGTCTCCACACCCAGTATTGTTATGTGGTTACCGGGGATTGAACCCAGGTCCTTGCGCTTGCAAGACAGGCGCCGGAACCACTGAGCTATATCCCCGGCCCAAGAAGATGTAGTTTTTTAAAAAAATAAAAGGGAGCACAACTCAGCCATAAATAATAATAAATTTAAGTCATTTATATTCAAATGAATGTTCCTTGAGGACATACTTATAAGAGAAATAAATAGGATATGGATGTGTAAATACTGTATCTTTTTTCTGATATGAAAAACTGAAGGTGTAAATGAATCCTAAAATATATGATAGATAATGTCAAATAGGAGGAAAACACGGAAAAGGACAAGGGAAAGGGCAAGTAGGGAAAAGTAAAGTAGGGAAAGAAAAAGTTTGATATTAAAAAAAGAAATCAAAGCTTGTATATAGGGAACAGGAGTGGTAGGGAAAGGGGAAAGAGAAAATAAGAATCAAAATGTGGGGGCTGGGGATTTAGCTCAGTGGTTCCAGCGCCTGTCTTTCAAGCACAAGGGCCCGGGTTTGATCCCCAGTAACCACATACATTACTGGGTGTGGAGTCTCATGCCCAGCAGCAATCAGTACCACATACCACAGTGCTGGGCGTGGTGGCTCATGCCTGTAATCCCAGCAGTTGGGAGGCAGAGGCAGGAGGATTGCTGTGATGTGAGTTTGAGGCTGAGCTCAGGGCCAGCCTGAACCACAAAGTGAGACCCTGTCTAAAAAAAAATAAAATCAAGATGTGTCATGTATAGGTAGGTACACATTCTCCATGTCGAATGGGATTATAATGTATGTATGAAATGTACCAATAAAGTCAATTAAAAAATAAAATGCTCCACCAGACTTTTTCCCATAGAGGATTGTTCCTTTGGTATGCCAGTTCCCAGGTGTATGACTTATCTGAAGCTATCATGAATGAGATTCTTGATTTCTGTCTAGAAACACTGTTTTCTTTTATTGTACCCTGAACTATCTGTCAACATTATGTCTTCTTTGGTCT
>PVIR01046413.1:0-10277 GCA_004026965.1 Petromus typicus
GATGGCAGGGTTTTTTTTTAATTATCTCAGAGAAAGAGAAGTTGAATACAGTTGATAGGCATTTTTGTCTAAAGTTTATTTGTTAAAATTATGATGTCAATCTATTTTATCCTTTCAAGATCCATATTCCTTTCCTGAAAATTAAGAAAGATCTCTTAAACTTTAGCAGCCCCATTAATAGCCTCAGCCTGGGACCTTGTATCAACAAAGGAGAATAAAATGTAGGCTACATTTGGTACATTTAATGTTTAATAAAGATTATAAAGGCCTCAAAATTCTTTGAATCTAAAGAAATGTCATCTTTGTGATCCCTGGCATTCCCTTTGGAAGCAATTCCCAGGCACTGCCATGTAATGGTGCCATGGTTACCAGTTTTGTAAATGAAAAGTAACCTGTAAAACAGTGTCTTTTGAACAGGACCAGGAATAATAGATCACTTAAAATTATAACACTGCACTGTGAGTGTAATCTGGTTGAATAAATATCGATTACTTTGAAGTAGTTATTTTAATATTCTGTGTACTTTTCGTACTTAAAAATAAGTATGAATACTTCTTAGTTGTAGGCATATTAATTTCACATAAATATTTTATAAATTATAAATGATTATTTCTGGCCTTCAGAAATTCTGATTTCATTTTTCTGTGTTATACTGTGACAACTTTTGCGACTTCTGAATACCAACTGAAGAATAAATTACTTATTACCTACTATTTTAAAGAACCTATTTTAAAGCATTTACAGCATTAATATTTTATTTCTGGCAGAGTAAATGTTGTTTACTTGGAAGAAATCTGTCAGTAAGTTTTCAGCAAGTCCATTAAATATACTTCTGTGCGAATGAATTAATTTTACCCTTTTGGAGGGGATGTGGACGTTTGATCTCAGTATTGACCCAAACTAGTTTGAAATCAATATATAAAGTGAGTTCCTCATGGTGTGTTCACTGTTCACATCAGTCTTTTGACTTAGATATATTATTATCTCCTTTTTGTGCGTGGTGAATGTAATAGTCAGGGGAAAAAGGGAAATCCATCAGGGACTTCTCAGCAGTGCACACGGCAGTGGCAGCTCACACCTCATGGGGGATGTTACTAGCCTGCTGTGCTCCCTCTCACCCCTGTCCCAAGCAACTCCGCTGTCTCCTAACACAGGGGAAGTTGTATAAACGAGAGCACAACTGGTGGACTGTAGGAGTCACATACGCTTTGAAACTCCAGCCTCTCTGGCTGACTTGGGCCCTGAGAGAGCAGAGCTAGGTGTTTGCCTCTTCTCTCTTATTCAAAGCAGAGTGATTTGGTGTTGAATACTTAAATATAAATTGTGTTTTAAAAGCTTTAGACAAAAAATATTGTAAAATTGTATTACATCATTCTTTTCTGAAAATGGCTACCTGTGTGGCTGCCAAAGCTATTTTTTGTTTACTTTCCAAAGAACACTGACATCGTTTGGCGAGTCTGCTGCCTGATTTTGAGGAGAGGCTGTCAAATGAGAGGAGCCACGAACAGCCCCTGGTAGTGGAAGCCACCTAAGTCTGCTCTGTGCTTCTTTAAGAACCTGGAAGTCTGATTATTTCACTGTAGCTCAGTGTTCTGCCCCAGCTAGTGTCCACATAAGCTTTCTTTAGGCACTTTATGAATTTTTTAAAATGGCATAAATGCAAAGTTGTCTTAAATGGCAGCTAATTAAAAAACCCCATTGAACAATCAGAGAAAGTGTGCCTTTTATCTGTGTGTTTCTTACCTCTGGGTATACCATCTGGCATAGAGGCAAAGAAAATACGATGTCTCTTTCTCTTACTAAATAGAAATAAAATATGCTATCATCAAGAGTTGTCAGCATTGTGCACTTCGGCAGTTTCACGTTAAAATTGCTCTCAGAAATTGCCTTCTGCTTCTGGGCAGCCTGCTGCGGAGCAGCTTTGTGATTAACTGACATTTTAGCGGCATCCCTCTTATAGGGAAGGTCACAGTTCAGAGTGTCCAGAATGTAATGCATTTACACAGCTGGGAAAACTGCCCGTATATCGGAGTCCAGTGCTCTTGGCAAGAACGGGAAGGTGTCAGTGTCACATGGAAACAGTTACTAAAAATATTTTTTCTCCCCTACATTGAAAATGGAAGCAAAAGAAAAACAAAATAACATTAACTCATTTACCATGGATTGTGGAATTAAGTTTTGGCCTTTTGGCTATAGTGTCATCAGCAAAATAGTAACATTGATTTTTTTCTGGTCTAAGACAGTTATCAGTCACAGAGATCCATTACCACTGACACTCCCAAAGTGAAGAACTCTGATAACAACTGTTTTAGTTTAACAGCATAGGAATGATTTATTTTTGGATGTAAATTATTGGCTTCTCTCAATGCTTATTCTGAAAATTTTTTTGAAATGCATTAAACTCTACATATGATCTTATACATTGTCTTTATTTCCTTTGAACAGCAATTTTATAGAGTAAATTTACTATTAAATTCAAAGAAACTAAAGACAACAAATACACTAGAAAACAGTTCTTCAGTTTTCTTGAAAGTCTAAAGAAATGAAATCTTAATGTAGATTTCTTTTTAATAATAACCTATTTTACTTATCAGATTGTGTAGATAATGCTTCCATGTGAAAAATATTTATTTGTTAAAGAAACTTGTTTAGATCTGATCTTTTAATAGCAGAACAAGGGCAAGTACTAGTTTTCTAGGATTGTAGAGCCATGACCTTGTGCTCAATTCCCTGTTGGTCACTGGAATCAGATCTATAAACACAGTAAAATGAAAAGAGATTGGAGCAGAATTCAAAACGCAGGCAGCCTCATGTTTAACCCAGGGGCAAACACTACTGATGTTGTTGTTCTGAAAACAGGTGTGTGGCCTAGGGCATCGGCTAACCCTGGGCTTTGGTGGTATCAGCTGGTAGCTGCAGGTGTGTCTAATACAATACAGTTGTTATTTCTTTGTCTTCCTGAAGCAGATCAGCATTACTGTGGGGTAAAGCTGAGGAGAAAGCTGAGACAGAAAGAACATCAGATATGGGTATAATTACAGGTATTACTTCTAGTCTTTACCTCCCTCCTTTTCCCATGCACATTAGGAAGTCTGTAAGTCCTGGAACACATTATGCCTAATAATTGAGAAAATTTATTTCAATAAATGCATTTTTTTTTTTTTTTTTTTTTAGGTTTTTTGAGACAGAGTCTCGCTTTGTAGTTCAGGCTGGCCCTGAGCTCAGCCTCAAACTCACATCACAGCAATCCTCCTGCCTCTGCCTCCCGAGTGTTGGGATTATAGGTGTGAGCCACCACGCCCAGCACTGTGGTATGCGGTATGTGGTACTGGTTGCTGCTGGGCATGAGTCTCCACACCCAGTATTGTATGTGGTTACCGGGGATCGAACCTGGGTCCTTGTGCTTGCAAGACAGGCACTGGAACCACTGAGCTATATCCCCAGCCCCAATAAATGCATTTTAAAGATGCCTTATAACTGATTAATTTAGTTTTCTGCTTGAAATAGTTTTCCATTTCAAATAGGTGAATTGTCTAGATCATGGATAGGAATGCAAAACCTATGATATTGTACATTATTTCAAAACAAGAAATTATAAGATCAGAAATTCAAGTGCTGATATATGTTGGATGGGGCATTTATTTATTTCATAAAATTGACTGAAGGTCCAGTTTTTACTGACTGCCACATTCAGGCCTGTAGAAGATACACCTTTAATATGACAGCATTTCTATTCTTCCTGAATTGATATTCTGGTATAACCATAACAAAAATATGACATATTTCAGAAGTCCAGTGAAGTGGTAGACCATTTTTGCCAAAATATAATTTTAGTGCACTATTGGCTTTTCTATACAGAGCTACATTAGTGCTTATATTGAAAAAAATGCAGCTTTAGCTGTGAAATGCCTGTAAAATGATGCATAAACTAATATCAAGTGAATAGTCACCATAGAAGTTATTTGCATTTTCTTTCCTTTCTGGCCACACTTACAGATTATATAGAAGAGATGGAAGCATTAAAGTTATCATGCAATGAGATAATTTTGTAAAATCTGTAAAACTCAGATTATAGAAATGTTATTCTGAATCCCACGGAAATAAAGTGAGAGACTTTTTAAAGTAATTGACATCAGTACATTGTGTTATAGATCAATAGTGGCACAGGCTCCCAGCATAAGAGTCACAAGAGATGAATGTTTATAATATCATTTGGCCTACTACCATTTTAAATCTTCAGCTCAGGAACAGGATGGACAGTTGCAATCTGAATGTGGCACATTTCTTTTTGAGCAACATTCTCAATAAAATTGTAATTACCTTTACTAAGTTGGAGTTGTTTTTGGCTCACAGTTTTCCTTCTCTGAAAGTGTTTGGTCACCAGGGAAAGGGACACTAACTATACTTATCCTTCGTATTTTACCACATGCTGAGTCTGTTCATGGTATCATTAAGTACTCTTTTAATTGGTTTCATTGTTTTTATTGAATTCTGTGTGCTACAATCAAGCTGACAGGTGGGAGTAATTTAAATAACAGCATCAATCTTGTAATATATCCTGAATTTTCCCTCAAGGCCTCAGAATTTTATTTGATATTGGGGAATACAAGTGACTTTAATAAGGCAATGATATATTAACAGTGGCTTAAATAATTATATCAGGAAAATGTCTGATGAAGGAAAATGACCTATATAAATTTTAAAGATGATAATCCAGATATCACATGTCCATTATGACCATGAGTTCCAGAGAACCAGCCTGTGAACGTCTGCTTTTTTCTAGTGCTCTTGTGGTCATTATGGTACAAAGATATGTTGCTGATTTTCTTCTTTGTAACCAGGGAAACTACCTCTGCCTTCAATCACCCCCACTATTCTTTAACAATAACAGCAATAAAAATAATTATGTGTACTGTCAATTTCAGAATAAAGAAAGAATTTCATCAAACTCTAGCAAAAAATACTCCCTCTCATTTAAGAATGACTTTATGAAGGAGACCAAAAGGATTATTTTTGAAACTCATATAGAACTTTCATAGTTGTAATCAACATTTTGGATGCATGTGAATATCTCAGTTTATGTCTTGAAAGTGAAAATACAGGGTTGTGCAGATGTGTCTCCTTATTTCATCAGTTAATGGGATTCCTAACTACATCTGAACATAGGACTGTCAGATGCACAGGTCCTTTTCAGATACTCGCTTGTGCAGAGTTCACTTTCCTGTCCTCTGCCTGCTCCACTGGCATGAATGTAAAGTGCAGACATATTCAAGGGAAAGAGATAATGCAAATTGCAATCTGGAGTCTTATAAGTAATACTGCATTTCATGAACCTAATAAAAAGTGAACTTCAAAGGGTAGGAATTCATGACTTCCATGTCACCCTAGGCACAATCTGTGCAAATTCAGCTGTCACTACATATGATGTGGCCTAGAAATCACTGAGTGATGTCCATTTTAATTGTCCCAGCTAAACCATCTCAGTGCAGTTGAGTTTAAATGAATCATCTTTCTTTTTCTGGCTATATTTTCATTTTCCACTCCTATCTATTGCTTCTTCAAAACAAAATAATACTAAGCGATTAGAAAAACAATTTACTTGTTATGTAAATTATTTTAGGTAGATCTGTTTTTCCAAAATAATAAATATCAGAGTTTTGTACTAATGTGACATGCAAATGTGTGCTTTATTCCTGTAACAGGAAATGTAATATAGAAAATAGACTTCTCATTTTTAAGAGTAATTTTGAGAGTTTCGATAGCATCTTCAGTGTTGCATAAATGAAGCATACTCACCTAATTTCAAAGTCTCCTTGTATACTTCTCCATGTTGCTGTTCTCCTGAGTTCCCCACTGTATGTACATGTGGGCGCTGATTTGGGTTTCATCTCTAAAACAATCAGCTCTTCTCAGCTTGGTGGAGAAGGTAAGCTAGCAGTGCACAAAGCTTAACGTGAGGGGAAATTTCTTGCTGAAACTTTCAGATCATGTAAATAACATGTAGAATTGTTACACCCAGTTTATTTGGCAAGTTCTGTGGTATAAAATACTGTGCCAAACTTTGCAAAAGGAATTTTTAAAAGCCATTCTTAGTACATCAATCCTTATATAAGTGCTTTCATTTTCTTAAGACTTTATTATAGAGCTTTCTTTATTGATCTGTTATAGATCTTTCTTTTCCTTGAGGTCTATGCAGATTTTATAAGTATAATGTATATACAATTTTCTCTTCTGATTATTTTATTCGCTTTTCTATTAACTGATTTTCTGTATTTTTATAGAACATTCTATTGTCTTTAGTTATAATCTGTTGGACACATTTATTTGAATTTATGTAGCCATTATTGTATCACTGAAGGCTTGGGCTAAGTAGTAATGGGTTCATGCATTTTTCTCTTTGCATATATATATATGCTCCACATACTGCTCTATTAATTTATCCAAATATCCAGACAGTGCTGTCAGTGAGCAGGGAGTCTGTGCACACAGTCAGACATGATAGTTGGAGAAAGTACTTTTGAATCAGTAATATCCATCTCCCCTGTGAGTCATCCTCTGGGGACTTGGACTCAGTAGAGATGTGATTTGATCAATTTCAAGCAGGTACTCAATGGGAAAACAAAAGCCATGTTCATATTGTGTTTTCTTTGATGTGAATGTCTCCTTTATGTCAGACACTATTGAAAGTGCGAGGTCCTCTAAGGTTAGGATGGACCTTTGGGTACTCCATCCGGGGAACTACGATCCTAGCGGCACACAGGTGTCAGTACTGCGCGAGCTGGGCACAGTTTGCATTCTTAGTTCACGCCCTCCTGTGTGCATACTGTGTGGAGCGAGCTATGTAGGTAAGAAGACAGGAATGTGGGGCAGTAGGAGGCCCCTGAGGAGTGTGAGGGCTGTGCTGCTGGGTGTGCACGGAGCTCGGACTTAGGACTGGAACTGGAGGAGGCCGCCAGTGGAGGTAACGTGTGGCTACAAATTGAAGTTTGGAAGACAGGAAATTCTACAGCTCTAAGTTAAAATCTGAATCTGTCTCTAAAACTTACCAGTAAGCAAGTCCCTTGATCTCTAGAAAGTTTAATCTCTTCTCTGTCAGGAAAGGATTAATAATGTCACATCTCAATTTGATATTTATGTTCTAATCAGTTATGTACTACAGTTAGTCTTTTTTTTGTGAAATTTTTAAGAATTTTGGCAGATGACTTTAAGTGATTTTCAAATATGTATTCCATAAAGTTACATTAGTTATATTTTAAACAAAGATAAACATACTGAACATCTCTTGGTTATTTCCATGTATTACAGAAATACATAATTTTTGAAATTTTACAACACCAAGTGTCGAACCTCAGGCCTCACACATATTCGGTAAGCACTGTACTGCACTGTGCTGTGAGCAACACCCCCCTCCCCCACAGCCCTGTGAAGCCACTTGTATCTATTTTCATTATATATTAATGGACACGGAAGCTTATTCTTTAAAATTCTATCTTGGGGAGATTTATAAAAGGAGTAGGAGTATTGCAGCATAGAAATGGCAAGTATACCATGTAAGGCTTCCTACCCCAAACCCTGTTTTTGGAATGATAAAAAATATATTTAAAGTATTAAACATTGTTCTGTACAACAATGGAGAAAATTCATACAAAATGCTTCATCACCATTGTGTATGACACATTCAAAACCTATAATAATGCATTATAAAATATTTCATTAAAGACAACTTTTCTGATGTTTTAAAAATGACAAACATGCAAAAAGTCTTTAGAAAGTGTGCAGTAAATACCTGTATGTCTATCATTATAATGAACTGTGTGCTGTATTTGTGATATCTTATTTATCTATCTTTGCATTCATCTACCAGTCCATGGTAATGTTTTCATACATTAAAAAATCCTACAGAAGGAAGTGATTGTTCAAAAAGAACAAATTGCTCAAATTTTTGTGAGGATGTTTAGAATGATTTGTTTTTTTAAAAAATAATGGTACTCCAGAAATCCTTTGGGAAAGAATGGAAGGAGATTTCAGGGAGATTAGAAGACCACTGCTTCAGGCTAAGCCAGAATTGATTAGTACTTCGATGAGGCCCTGGAGATAAGAACTCCAGTGAGGAAGAAGGGGTGAAAGATGTGAGAGATGCCATCAGTGGAATCTAGGGACACAGTGGAGGGGAATTCTAGCCTGAGAAATTACAGTACAGTGACAGGTTTTAACCTGAAGGAGTAAAATACCAGGAAAGTCTAGGAAGGGGATTGTGTGCTGACTTTGAGAAATGAAATAGAGGGTAGGCCGTTATTGCTGGATGGTGGGTTCAGTAGAGAGCAGAGAGCAGAATATACAGACCGGATATCATCACCATTATGTTCCTGGTGTATGGTTCCTGGGTGTGCTGTCCTCTCTTGAAATTAGAAATTTAAGTAAGCATCTTTCCACAGCAGTTTAAGGAGTTACACTCTTTTTGTAGGAATGTTGTCCTACATATATTTGTTTCCTACTTCATGAAGTATTAAGAGCAGACTGCCAATGATTGCTACACAGAAACACCTTTAAAACAGTACGCTGTTTTGCATTTGAAAGTTATTAAACTTTAAAACAATGCATCCATTTGTTGAATCATCACATCAGTGGGTTTATTTTTTGTGTTCACCATAGCAGGCAGCTCAGATAGTTTCACTGGGTACATAATGAAAATGTGGTTCAGCGTTGGTTATTGTAGTCCGCCCTAGGCATTCTCAAACACAAGGCCAGTGCGTTGCATGTACTTTTGTCTCTTCCTCCTATTGCTCTCATCTCAAAGATCCTTCTGGCCCTCGCTGCCTTCGTGCTGTTTGCAGGACAGCCAGGAGGGGCAACAGCACTAGCACTCCACCTTGTTCTCTCTCCTTTCCAACATGGACACAGGACAAAGCAGTGCTGTTTTCATATCTCATTGGATCTTCCCGTTATAACAGCTTCTTTTTGCAACTTGATATCAAATTCTACACACACGTGCTTCGATTATTAGCTATAATAATTAGTCTGAGTGTTTTGAACTCTCAAATCAAAAGCTATTTAGGGCAAAGGTAAATATTTACACATTTACAAGGAAAATCATTACAACAGAGGAAATAATACACCTGTCGCTAGTCCAGTGAAGAGCAGAGAATAAATGTTTCTATTCTGTCAGATTTTGGTGAAACATTTTTTTTTTATAGACTAAAAAGTAGGTCAGAAAATCTGAGTGATTTTATTCCAAGAACAGTCATACAAATATCACCTTAGAGCAATAACTTTATAGTTGTATCCTTCTTAGAAAAAAAGATAGGGGAATTTTTAGTGATTCAGTCCTTGGAGTCTGAGTACATCATGCTAATTATATTAGATAAGTTAGTTTTTCTTCTACTTCTTAGCTGATCTCTTTGTTGGTTGTAACATTGTCTTAATTTTTGAAAAACCCAGTAAGCCCTTTGGAAAGCTATCTTTAATCCAGTCAGTTATTTTGCTTTCTACCATTTAGGAACAGTTCTCAAAATATATCTGTGCTTATTTTGGCTGTTAACAGTCTAAGATCTGTCAGTCTCGTTTCTTTAGATTTATGGAATCATATCATGATGAGAACGTGTGGTGAAGTGAAACTACTCACCTCATGACCCAAAAGTGAAAGAATGGAAGCGGAAGGATCTGAGTTCCCACATCCCTCACAGTCCCCAGTGACTTCAACACTTGAGCCCTAGCTCTTACAGCTTCTGCGCCTGCTCTGTAATGCCACATGGAAACCCAAGGCCTCACTGCCACAAAGACCCTTGGGTGATATTTAACACTGAGACTATAACAAAACCCTAAAATCCATCAGATATGCCTTTTAAGAGTATGAGTTGTTATTCCCACTATTATGAAACTGGCTCTTAAATTAACAGTGACATCTGGAAAATTGCTCAGCTTCTAGAACTACGTTTTGGACAGAAATTATGTATGTACATATATCTGTGTCTATAAAATTAAGTGAGGTCCTGTTATTTTATCTCGACTTTTAGATCAAGCATTGTCCAGTTGAAGAAATTGATTTATAATTTCAAATATTCTTCTAAAAACTAAAGAGATAATTTTATCTCCTTAGTATAAAAATCATCAGTCTCTGAATAATAGAAAAATTAAATGTACCTGCTGGCAGCAGAACAGCAAAATATAGCTGCTCCTGTATTACAAACAGTATATGATATTTTAATTTTCAAGGGGCTAGTAGAGCATTTATTATACTGTGATTCTCAGCAAGTAATATTGCATATGTCTTCATTTAA
>PVIR01046414.1:0-10270 GCA_004026965.1 Petromus typicus
AAAGCTAACTTTTTCCAGAGATCATTATTCAGCTTTATTATGACATGAATTCCACACAGGTTTATTTGAGAGAATTATTTCATGGGAAAACGAAGTACCATAAATTACTCATCATGCCTGATAACCAGGCACAGAAAAGCCCAACAGGATGGTGTCTCCAGATTCTTTTATTTTCTCTTTGCCAAGTAGAGTTATTAGCACGATTTTCTTCTTGTTCTTTCTTATTTCCTAATAGTTATACAGGATTATTCAAAGAATTGAAACATTTCAAAAATAAAGAAAAGATAATTAAACATAAATTATACAAATAAAATGCCCTAACAACGCTTAGGAACATGTCAACAACTGCAAGAGTTACTTGTAACGTTAAAAGAGCTTGCGACCTTGTGCAAGCTTAGGGAAGAGAATGTTACCTTGCAAGAACCAACTCTCCTTCACTGTGCTAAATAGACCAGTTTGCTCTCAGAATGTCTTAAATGCACACCGTGGGCTCACTCAAGAAAACGGACTCCTCCTTTAGAGACTAAAGGGCAAATGGTTATGTTCAGACTTCTGGGAAGGCCTGGTCCACATACCGGAACCGAGGTATGAATCAGGAAAAGCTCCAGGGAGCCGCTTTTGTTTAAAGAGGAGACATAAGCCGGAAGAGGAGAGAAGAGAAGGAGGAGGAGAGGGGGAGGGGAGGGAGAGGGAGAAGAGAGGGGAGAAGGGGGAGGGGAGAGGAGGGGAGGGTGAGGAGGAGGAGGAGAGAGAGAGAGAGAGAGAGAGAGAGAGAGAGAGAGAGAGAGAAGCTTGCCTGGTGCTGCAACAGAACGCCATTCAGGAGCGCTGTATCAAACACCTCAAAAAAGACCAGCTACTGCTCTCAACGCTGGAAGCCTCCGCGCTGATTAACTGTGTCGAAACTTTACCAGCGTTGTTTTGCTGGAGTGGATATTATATTATATCCTCGAATTGCTCCTGTACTATCTTACTACTTTACTTTCATATACAAATAAGAAAATTCTTATTTTCGATGTGTCTCGATTTTATTTTGCGAGTGGAACCCCAATTGTGTTCAAAGGTGCACCGATTCAACAAGTTTTTCCACCTTTTTCAAACAACTTACATAGATTTAGCAATATTAATTAGACAGCACAAATCAGAGTTTAAGTAAAACTTGAAGCATGATTACATGAGAGGTTGATTCTATAAAATAGTAACAGAATGTAGTTGTAAGATTTTGCAATAGTTTTAGCAATGATTGATATATGAACCATGCTTATTACCATCTGATTTTATTATGTCATAGGAACTACAAAAACATATAAGCAATTATAATAACATATAAGTTGTCTAAGCAGTAAAAATGAAGTAGTATTATTTTCTTTTTAATTTACATTGTCATAAATGAAATGAATAGGACACAGATGTGCAAATACTGTATCATTTCTCTAGTATGAGAAACTAAAGGTGTAAATGAGTCCAGAATGTGTGATAGGCTGTATTATTTTCTAGTGAAGTGCTTGGCTACCTGGTATACCTGGGGAATTCAACCAAAAACATTACATTTAGTAGGGAAATCAGTTCAAATTTAAGTACATTTGTTTTATGTCAAATCTAAGAGACACTACAGTTTGAAAGGGAGCTATGGATGCTGAGAAAAGCTATTTTATGCTGGAAACTTTTACCACAAAGAACTATAGTGCAGACACTGCTTTTCCTTAGAAAATGACAAGTGGCTTTCTTAAATGTTTTAGAAACAAAGGAAAATAGATGAGAAAAAATTTTCCTAAAATTGTCCAATGCTTTTATTAAAATTGTCTAGAATAAATGATTATTCTCAAATCATTTTGTATGTATAATCATGTGTAGATTAAAATTTTGATATATTTTTGTATGGTCACAGAAGATCCAATCATAGTTACCAGTTGAGAAGAATAACGTAAAACAGAATGGGACCTAAAGTTTTAGGACGTTGTTTCTTCCCCAAGTTTCCATCTACTTTAAAATTTTATAAGAGTATCTTCAAGGGACAGTTCCTAAACAACATTGCAAGCATTTGGACATGTACTTTCTTGGTATTTTTAGCTCATATTGTCATATACATAACTTCCCTACAGACAAATATGCTGATTAGTATTGTCTTAAGGAAAAGGAGGAAACTACAAGAACTAGGTTGAACTTATATAGTATATAGGTCTCTCATTACACAGTTACATAGTACGTTGTGTAATGTCTATGTCTCAGTAGTCAACTAATGAAACACATTTTAGTAAATCACTTTTGAGAGAAAATATAGATAATATTTTACACAGCTTCATTTCTCTCAAATGTTTCATAGATATGTGAAATAATTTTCTTATATCATTTAACAATTAAACTTTTGAGAATGTCACTCATTTAGCAAATTAAATCATGACCAATGAATCAGGGGAAACATTTTGTTACACTGTACAGTATATGGAAAAACCTGAGGATAGGACTACACATTGATTAAGATAAATTAACTACATTCCTTTTCTGCATAACCTTTAATTCTGACATATTTCATGATAGAGGAAATTTTGTATGAGTGTGGGGCACAACTTTATACTCTGAATTATTTCATTTCATAAGAGGCACTTTAAAATGGAAATAAAGTTAGAAGAAACTATTCATGAAATTGTTCAAAAGAGCACTAACATACTGCTGAAGTTTAGGACTCTTCACTTGTTCTGAGAAAAAATAATTCAGTGATTTTTTTTGTAATTGCTTTTATGAGCTCAAATACAGACAGTATATCTGAATAAGTTCACTTGAGTTTTCAAGAAAAAAAAAAGAGTGACCTTACACAATCAAGAAAATGAATAATTTTAAAAATTTATAAGCTAAAATATGACAGTAATTTTCCCAAGCAGTCAGGCTCACTGCCCTTTTATATTAGCATGCCCAATGAATTATGAATGTTGGCTGAATAAAAAGCCTGAGGGTGACAATGGAGCCCCGTTTGTCATTTGCACTTACGAAATGTGCAGTGCCCTCGCTGGATTCTCAAACCTAACCATTATCACTGGCTGCTAAGCTCTCAGGAAAGCACAAGAGGAGGAGGGACACTGTGGGGGTGGGGAAGCTGAGCTGATGATGGCTTGCCATCGGAAGCATGCAAATTGTTTGGTTATTTCACCTGCGCAAGTCATCAAGCTCGCAAACCTCTTCTTTCCCTAATCTTCCTGAACACGTAGAAGCAAAAATCAAAATAAAAGGTAGTTTTCAAGCGCGTGCATCTCAACTGCAGGAATTATGAGTGGGAAGAACAGGTGTTCTGCGAGATTCTACAGCGCTCCAGTTGCTAAGGAAACCACTTTCATCAGTTCAGACAGGCAGATAACCTGGACTTTTGCTGCCAAATTGCTATCAACAAAGTTGGAACTGATATAAACATTCATAGGAAAATAAAAAGGACTGGGACATTTTTCAAAACAAAAACTGGGTTGGAAGGTTGCATTGAGAGAAGCCTAGTAAAACAGCTGTATACTTAATAAAAATAGTTGCATAATTGCTGAATAACTGGAAACATTCATATGAGCACAGAATTACATTTTAACTATAAAAATAGGGAAAGTTTTTTTCTATCATCTTAGTGAATGTAGCATTCAATTATTATCATATAGGATTTATACTACATTATAAATCTTAAATTATTTTTGATGTTACATTACAATAAAATATTGGTCAATAATAAGGTAGTTTTACTTATTTTCTGAATATTTTCAATACATGACACAAAGGAGCCCTTATGAGGAATATGATCTCCTAGTATTAAAGAACAAAATAAATAATTTATAAAATATCACAATCATTCTTGTTGATTTATTCTTTACCAGTAGTTTTTGTTTTGTTTTAGAAAATTAAAGTACACACACATGCATGTGTGTGCTGTGTGTGTATTTGAAAAAATGAGTACAGAAGAAAATAAGCAGTAAAATCTTCTCTATCTTTCTCTTATTTGATTGAAGCAAACTAGATATATACAATGTGTATTTAATGTATGGGATCTTTGCACCTTTCTTCATGACAAAAACATTTAAAGTAATGATTTATGAACATTTCAATAGAATATATTACTTTCATTAAGCTGTGTCTCTGATTATATTTTAAAAGACTGAATGCTGACAAATACAATTGTTCACTTATTTTGAATATATCAAGGATTATTATAAAATTAATATTGATAATGTAGTATAAAAGTATCTTTAAATCACTTTATGCATTATACAATACAAAATTTAGCCTAAATCTAAAAATGATAAACTTTTTCAATGTCAATTAAAAATTTTATTGAAGGTAGAGATATCGATCTATATATAGATATACATATATATATATTTTTTTTTTTTTACTTGGGCCCATTTTAATCACAGTGATTTGTTTTAGAGACAGTTATATAATTTGGGAAATGTTTGACAGAATTGGCACATCTGCAGATAATGGTACCATCTGTTATTTATAAACTATCAAGTTTTCTATAAATATAGGTTTCTTGTTCCCATGGAAATTTAGTAATCACTAGAGCTGATTTGTGTTTATCTCCTTTTAGTGGAATTAAATAATGCTATTTATAGAGCTGTATTTAAAAATCTTTAACAATTAACTCTTTATCTGTTTTTTTATAGAATTAATAGACTCTTACTTTTATAAACTGCACACATATTTCAAGAGAGTCATCAGCTAGAAATCCTGGACTATGATGATTTTCTTTTACTTCTGTATATTTCTTTGTTAAACTTTAGTTAGTTGCCAAGCTGACACAATGAAAGTATTAATTCAAACTAACAGCAATTGTTGTAAGGTTAAATGAATTAATATATGTACATTATTTAGACATGTGGCTTGTTCATTTTTGTTTGTTTGTTTGTTTGATTTTTTGTTTCGGTACTAGAGATCGAACTTGTGACCTTGTGCTAAGGAGGTAGGTGCAAGAATCTCTGAGCTAGATCCTTGGACCACCTTATTCATGCTTAAATGCTTGATAAATATTTTTATACTAATGGAGATTCTGTGAAGAAAAGGATTTATAGAATAAGTGACATATAACAGAGCTTGAATTAAGTATGTTAATTCAGTTGATTTCCAGTTTATTATTTTCTCTATTATTTCTTTTATATTCTGTGAACTGAAACTTGAAACTTCATATCAATGAATTTCAAAATGCAAAAGTTGAAATTATGTGTTCACAAAAAAACTTTCCAAGACAGTTGTAAATGTGGATGCTCAGAACAGTTAAGGGTTAGTCAACTATCATGAATATGCTCTGAATATTCTTCAGTTTCCTTTGGACATTCTTTTCTTTCTCTTTTTTATTAAGAAAGATTTCAATTCTCCTATACAATTTCTATCATAATATTTTATTTTGTTCAAAAATATGATGAAAAAGTTCAGTTTTCTTTTTCTAAATTTTTTTACTGTTAGTCATTAGGAAATCCTTCAGATAGTTTTCTGGTGTCTTTTGATTCTTTTTTCTTTCTTCTTCATTTCTTTTTGAATTATTTTCTTTCTTTGAGAACCAAAAGTTCTAGGCAGGTGTCTTATTATGCTTTCTTCAGTATTCTACCCTTAGCTCCTGTAAGAATTATATTTCCTCCACTAGGCAATTCACTTATGAACCAAAGTAAACTTTCAACATTAAATAAAGAAATTTGAAAAGTATGTATGAAGTCTTTGCAGTGTTATATAAATTTATAAGCCAAAATCTATGTTAGAACTTTATGGTGTTGTCATTGTTGTCTGAGCCAAGGTGTCACTGAGCAGTTCAGTCTGACCTTGGGATCACATGTAACAGGCTGAGATCAAACATGCTGTGATCCTTCTGCCTCAGCCACCCAAATGTTGGGACTACACGTGTATGTCACTGCTCTGGCTCTGAGAACTTCAAAATGGGTAAAAATGAGTACTTGAATATAAGTGAGAAGAAGTTATTCCAAACACAGATATAAAGCAAGGATAATTTGAAACGTTATAATGAAGGACAGAGAGATCAGAAGTCTAAATCATTTATCCCCTGCAAACATGTGCTTTTGATTTTGAATTTTGCAGTTGTTGTATCATTAGTGCACTGAGGAAGTTGCTTAGTAATCCATAGATTATGCAGGAAAAAATATAACCTAAATATTATAATTTATTATATCCATTACATGGATTGTTCCTATAGCAAAGACAAGCTTCAGTATTTTTTAGATTAATGATGTTTATCTTTTATCAATTTCCTCTTTGAAAATATTTACCACATTAATTGTTCTGCAATTTTACAATTAAGAAGTGCAAAAATTTTTTCACATATGCTTGTTTTTTGCCTTTTAATTTTATGAGATTTATGGTTTTAACATTTTGAAAATTATATGCAAATATAATTGGTATCCCATTGATCAAGAAGCTATAAAACATGCAAGGGTGTCATTTATTTCTCTTTATGTGTATTTTGAGTAAGGATTGGTTACTAATATGTAACATTTCTTTCAACATTGATATGTCCTCAATTCAATGTAGCCAGAGTAGGACTAAAGTAATTCAAGAATTTTAAAAATAATATAATGTCTTTTTCATTCCTGATGATTGTAAGACACAGTACACCTGGCAGAGTGTTCTCTGAATTAACCAAAAATAGATTTTATGAAAAATATTGATGAAAATGTGGTTTTATATAATGCACATATTATGTCTTATCTATCCCAGAAACATACTTCAAAAGTAAAATGGTTATCATGGAGATTGTTATGAATACTTTTATTGTAATCAAATCTTATATTCACACCCAAATTTCCTCTCTTCAGAAACTACAAAGCACTTTAATGATGGCATATACTCTCTCTCCGTGTACTCTGTAAATAAACTTAACCTTTGCTGTTGCTTTAAGGTTATTTGATTTTTTTTTTTCTGGTGAATTTTTTTTTTTTTTTTTTTTTTTTGAGACAGGGTCTCGCTTTGTGGTTCAGGCTGGCCCTGAGCTCAGCCTCCAACTCACATCACAATCCTCCTGCCTCTGCCTCCCGAGTGATGGGATTACAGGCGTGAGCCACCACGCCCGGCACTGTGGTATGTGGTACTGGTTGCTGCTGGGTGTGAGTCTCCACACCCAGTATTGTTATATGGTTACCGGGGAATCGAACCCGGGTCCTTGCGCTTGCGAGACAGGCGCCGGAACCACTGAGCTAACTCCCCGGCCCTTTTCTGGTGAATTTTAGAGAGTCGATACTTGTGAATGTCTGTAAGTTCCATGTGGATCTACTTTTCATATACTCACTGCAGATATTTCAAATGAATTTTCTAAAAGGCATTCATTGGTGTTTTCTAAAAAGCATCAATTATTATTTGGTGTTCCCAAAAATAGCACATTTTAAGTTATTTAGATAAAAATTTTATTGAATTGTGATAATTATTGTTTTTCTGTCACAATTAATTTTCAAAATGTGTCATTAACTATTTCTTGTCCAAGATATAATACTTTTTTCTTTATTTTTCCCATCAGAAATTAGTTTCCTAAATATAGAATAATAAGGAATTTTAAAAAATATTGATGTCAAATCAATTAAAGAATGTGACCATAATATATATCTAAAATGTACCAATAAACTTAGTAAGTTAAAAAAATATATATTGTGGAACAATATCATAAACTTGGAGGTGATAGAATGAAATGAAACAAAAGAAAAGACAGATTTTTTTTCCTAAATGGATTAATGTACGATTTTTTACCACTCAACATTGTTGAGTAACAATTATTTTCAAATTGGCAATTATAATAGAGAATGGAGAAATTATCATTGAAATTTCTATGTGTAAAAAATAAAATCATCAACAAATTTTCAATTACCAGAATTCACAAGGTTTTAGAACTATTGCTTTTTTCTTTTCTTCAGAAGGAATATATATGTATATCTTTGACACTGTTATCTGGAAGAAACGTATATATTTCCACAAATTCAAGTATTTTCAGAAAACTGTATGTCATTACTTCAAACTACTACATACATGTTCTTACTTTGATGGAGTTTTGGAATTCCTTTGACTTCCTTCTGAATATAAACGTCTAGAGAATGTAACTAAAATGTAATTGTCAATTTATTTTCTTCCATGTTGATTATGCATAAAGTTTGAAGTTAAAAATTTAAAAATATTACCAGTTGTGTTTTTTTACTTGCAAATATTTAAACTAAATATTGTATTATTCATATGTGTATGCAATTTACTGAATATTTTTAAATATAATGCTTCATTATGATCAGTTCTGTAGATACTTTCTTTTTCTTTAGTTTTCAGGCTATAAAGAGCCAGATATTTTACTCTTTTCAATTATTTTATTTTTAAGAAAGTTATGGATATTGATTTTAATTCATTATTTAATTATATTAGTTAGTTATATTTATCTTCCTTGCAAGCCAATGACAAATAATCAAAATTAGAAATGTCTTAAATATTGACAGAATATTTGATGACCAAATTGCCTTAGATATACATATACAATTAATTTTATCAATAAAATAAAATTGATCGTGATATATGCCTCAGAAAGGATTTCAAGGACATTATGTTGCACAGAAGAAGCCAGGCACAATAAAGAACATTCACATGAAGTTCTCAGATAGCAAAGCTTTATGAGCAGGTGAGATTGCTTAAAATAGAAGGTTGTTTTAATGGCTAAATAATGAGATTTTTATATAATGCATATAATTTTGATAAATTAATTTGAACATTTAAGATGTTATCTTTTATGTGAATATTTTAAATAGAACTAAAATTGTTCTAGAATTAAAAAATTCTGAATCTATATTTTAATTTTGTTGTTACCATCCCCTAACAATATATACTTAAAGTAATTGTCAAATGGAGATTCATAATTTTAAAACTTAAATTCGACAAATTTCACTTAGCCTTACTTATCATCAAGTGACACAATACATTATCAAAATGCTTAATAAAGTGTCCAGTTTTCTGAAGGCGAACTTAGTTTATATGCTCACTTCAGTTCAGAAAGTCCCTTTATGGTCTTCAGCAGGAAATTTTATCTGAAATGGGATGTATGTTACAAGAGAACTATTCAGTCTTAGTTAACTACCATCAACTATACAATTTTGCACAGCAAGTATTTAAATAGATTGTTTCCTAGCAACACAACTATATTATTCTAATAGAAATGAAACTAATCAAATAGACTGAACTCCTTGTAATATTTGCCCTCATTCTTTATTTTGTCTTCCTCCCACTCAATGTGTTAAAACTATAAAATCCTACTTGTGCATTTTTAATCCATATTAAATTTTTATTGTGTGTGATAATGTTCAGAACTGTGAACAACTTACTTGGACTTATGACTTACTTATTTGGACTTATGGATGTCTGCCCTGCCTTGTGGGATCAATTACTGGTTTTATAGTGGACATAAGATTATTCTTATATATTTTTATATTTTCCACATATGATTTAGAAATATATTTTAGGGTGATCATAAATATGGAATAATGTTCAAGGAATCCTAAACAGAAAATACTTATTACTCATTGATCCTAAAAGCTTTTTATCACAAGTGATGAAATAAAAAATATATACTGTCCAAAGGAAATTTGATATAAATATGAAATCTACAATACCTTGACAAGTCATATTAATAAATAATCTCAAATGCCAATACTTGGGAATTTTGCTATACTGATCTTATTCTTAAATAACAATATTATTGTAATCCTGGGTATAGCATTTATGTTTTGTAACAGATGATAATATTCAAAGCAATTCTCAGAATAAGAAGAATTATCTTAAATCGGTAGGGTGCTGTGAAAATTTCATGATAAAGGGATATGTTCTATAGTTATGGACTTTTTCACGTGGTAGTTCATAGTTTTAGCGTGTTTCTCCTTAATGATACTTAACGTGATTCAGGAACTGGCAGCTGAATTGGACAAAGCAATCTCAGGCTGATAATGGGAGTGACTTCCAAAGGAGCAATTATGGCGGTGGAGAGTATTGGCTGTGTTGAGGGACAATGAAAGAGAATTTTGTCATTTGAGAAAGATCAATCATTCATCTCCTCTCTAAAGTCAAAGACCTAAAAAAAATTAGACTCATTTTACTATGATTTCTTGGAACTATTTGAAAAAATGTCTTCATATGATACAGGAAAATTTTATTTCCAAAAATGATGTGACAGTGTGAAATAATTTTGATTAACTTAGGCTAATTTAAATGAAAACTGGACCTGACTCTCCTGCCCTCATCTCATGCATTGTCTAATGATTTTCTATAATTTATTGTAAGAATT
>PVIR01046415.1:0-10268 GCA_004026965.1 Petromus typicus
CTCAATGTAAAATAAGGTGAAAGGGGACAATGTTGAGATTGTAACAAAAAAGTAAGGAAACAAATTTTATGTATATGGGGGGAGTGGTAGGGTGGGTAGGGCTATGGGAAAAAATGAGAATTAAGTTGTGTCTTATACTGGTACAAATCCCCATTATGGAGTGCAATCATGATGTGTATATTTAATGTACCAATAAAGATAAAAAAACAAACAAACAACAAAAAACCCCACAGTATTCAGCAAAACTCAACTATGTGTCCAGCATAACCTTGAAGAATTCATGGAAGATGCTAAGGTGCTAGGAAAGGGCAGTGAGGAAGTAAAGGAAGTCTTACTGACTTGCTAAACAAGATCTGCCTGGCTTCTGTTTTTCAAATATATTTAAGCAAGTCAGGCCTTAAACAAGAAATTTCTGTCTAACTCATTTTGTCTCAGCTTTCTGTGGGAGAAATGTAAATAACAGTGGCATAAGGTTCATCTACTCATTGCTAAACCTGCATCATGAGCCAAACTCATGGGATAACAAGAGAGTTCATGTTTACTGTGGATCTTGCCACAAATTCTACTGTATTCATTATTTTACAACATAACACAATAGAAAATCAGCAAACCATAGATGTCAAACTATAGGATCAATTTCAATTAGACAGATGAATTTTTATAAGACCTGGAGATATCAAAGGTAGTGCTTTAGAGAATGCAGAGCATATGGGCATTGGAAGTGAAATGTTTTACAGGAAAACTTTTTATGGTATGTCTTAAAAAGAAATTATACTCTTCATGTCTCTGGTGAATAAAAATGTGTTTACACTTTCAGACACTGAATTAAATCTTAGTCCCAACTCTCATTTGCTAGAAAAGCAGATAGTGGTTTGCTGTTTTCAGGACCTCACTGTCCCTCCCTGCACATTCTTTGTCATAGTCATGCTGAGTGCTGTGATATTTAGAAAACAATTTAGTGCTTTTCATTGAAACATGTTCTTTTTTTTTTTTTAGGTTTTTTTTGAGACAGGGTCTCACTTTGTGGTTCAGGCTGGCACTCAGCTCAGCCTCAAACTTGCATCACAGTAATCCTCTTGCCTCTGCCTCCCGAGTGCTGGGATTACAGGCGTGAGCCACCATGCCCAGCACTGTGGTATGTGGTACTGGTTGCTGCTGGGGTGAGTCTCCACGCCCAGTATGGTATGTGGTTACCAGGGATCGAACCCAGGTCCTTGTGCTTGCAAGACAGGTGCCAGAACCACTGAGCTGACTCCCCGGCCCTGAAACATGTTTTTTGAAACATCCTTATATCAGTATAACTCATTAAAGCTAAGTCTTGCAAACAGCCTATGAACAGATAATGAAAAATGAAAATTTATACTTACACACAATGGACTACTACTTCACCATAAAGATGTAATGGAGATTTTTGTGGGAAAATAGTTGTACCTCAAGCCTATAATGACCAGGGAAATAAATCAGACACAGAGGTTTAAGTATCAGGTGGTTTCTCTTACAGGAGAAATCTTAATTACAAATCGAGAGTGAAATAAAAGATATAAAATAGAATGTAGGAAGGTAGAGCTTTCTCAAATGGGAAGAGACCAAGAGATGGAGGAAGTAGGGAGGGAGTAGAGGGAAGAGATGGAAAATGAATGAAGATGTGCCACATACATGTACCAACTCCACATAACGGAGGTGATTATTACACAATACAAACATGTACTGATGAAAAAGCTTCTTCAGGGATGGCCCAATATATGCAAATCAATAAATGTAATTAATTATATAATATTAACAGAGCCAAGAATAAAAACCAAATGATCATCTAAATAGATGAAGCAAAAGGATCTGACCAAGTCCAACACCAATTCATGGTAAAAATCCTGCAAAAATTAGAATAAACAATCTTTAGTTCAATTTGATAAAACCCATCCATGAGAAATCAATGGCCAACATCATACAAAGTAGACAGAAATTGAAAGTTTTCAAAATCCGGAACAAAAAATCAGTGAAAATTTAAAAGTATTTTTCTGCTATTTTTCTTTTTTGTTTTTTGGGAATATTGAGTAAATACTGAACATTTTTGTATTTTCCATGTGATTAGAGGTCACATGACTCAGGGTCCTCTTTAGTCATAGCTGTGTGCTCTGATACTGCTTTTGTTGCTATGTAAAATAGTGATCACATTGGTCATTGGTCATTTGTTTACCCTTTGCTTGATGTGTCTTTTAGTCTTTGACTCTTCTATCTGCTTTCCTGTGTCTTTATGCTTCAAATGCATGACTTGTAAATAACAACACATATCAACATCCAATTTAATAGGTTCTGAAACTAGTAAAAGTCTTTTCACATTTTTTCTTACTATAGATTTATTTCTATTATATTTTAAGACAAATTACTCTATTCCTCTAGTTTGCTGTTTTTAATTTTTGACTCTATAACTGATTAACAGTTCTTTTGGATAAATGCTTTTCTCTGTTGTTTTGGACATTTTACATTTTTCTATATTTTTGCTTAGTTTAATTGTACTATTATCACATAACAAAATATTATATTAGTCAATATCTATCCTCCTGAATGACATAAGAGAATATATTATAATACTTCTAATTTTGTCAATTTTAATACTATTTTCTTAAATTTATTTCTCATCATTTATTTTGTTCCAAGCTCAAGTGTTTACAGCTCTTTTACTATTTTATTTTTACTGTAAAATTTTATTTTTTACTTTATGAGTTTGGTTTCTCTCTTGTTAAAGAAAAGCACTGTCAAAGCACTGAGAAATGACATAAAAAGTCCTAAAAAATACTGACAGTGTGACAGTTTCATGTAACAGGAGAATCATATGGCAATGAAGGTAACTAGCACATGCAGCCAAGGAGAACATAATGCTGATGTGCAAGATGTTGAATGTGACACTCTGTATCGTGCATGAGGCCAGATAACACAACAGATCTTATGATATGATCTGTATGGAGCAAAGACTAACCATTTTTGTAGAACTAGTGCTTGGAACTTAGTTTATTTTGCAAACAGTGCTTTATTCTGGAGAATCAGTTGACGTTTAGGAAAGCTGGTTAAAAGCTCCAAGTCAGATACTCATCTTTTGGATTATGTCTCACTTCTGAAAAATTTTAATATTAGTCTATAAAAGTTTTATACTGAGGTGATTGTAACAGTTGATTCTCTCAATATGTTTTCTTTTTGTTTTTGATACTGGGAATGAAATGCAGGACCTTGCTCTTCTCAGGCAAGCATGGCTTTACTGAACTAAATGCTCAACTCATACATTTTATTTCATTAAAAATAGGGGGTGGGGGTTTGCAGGGTTGGGGGAAAAAGGAAAAAATGAGAATTGAGTCATGTCGTATTCTGGTACATACTCTTAATGTTGAATGCGATTATCATGTGTATTCATAATGTACCAATAAAGATAATTTTTTAAAAGAGAGAGAGAAGGCTTATGAATAAATCTCTATATTCTTAACAGTCTAATAAGTTAGGAAACTTTAGAGTAAGGGTTACTTCTACCCAGCTTTTAAAATTATTGCTTTGCTCTGGATAAACACAAGCTCTGTGTCACTGCTTCTTGGTGTGTGTGTGTGTGTGTGTGTGTGTGTGTGTGTGTGTGTGTGAGTGAAGGAAAAGCAAAAGTCTCGTAGAGCTAAAGGAATCACTTCCTACATAAGAATTGAGCTAGATTTTTCTTAATGGGTGTAATTAAAGCAGCCTTCTATGTATGTCAGGATGTGGACCTTACAAGTGAGGAGGTGTAGATAAGAAACTTAGATGGACATATTTATAAATAAATAAGACTTTGTGACTTCTCAGAAAACTCTATAAGGCCACAACCTCTCTAAGAAAAATTTTGATAGTGGATACAAGTGAGAGAAAATTAATTTTCAGGGCAGTGATGATTGTAAAAAGGAGAGAATGAGCAGAAACATGCAAGATCGGAGATGAACTCTGGTCTAAAAATTGGCAGGGGCAGAAATGCCTACGGAGTTCCTACCATGAATCTGTGGTTGCAGGGAAGGCTTCTTCCTGCCAGGCATAGGAGGAGGGATCTTGAAACACCAAATGACCAATCAGTGGAGGCAGAGGAGACAAGTGTGCCAGCCCGAGATCTTCCCCTTACTAGCTTGAGAACAGGAAAAGGATTAATGATTGTGGACATACATAAATGAGGAGGCCTTTCTGATATCAGTTTCTGTACCTGGACAATGAAGTCATATGAATAAATAATACTTAAGACAGAATAATCATGACATTTGTAGGAGGAATTATATATGAAAATGATTTTTTTAAATTATCTTTATTGGTACATTAAATATACACATCATGATTGCACTCCATAATGGGGATTTGTACCAGTATAAGACACAACTTAATTCTCATTTTTTCCCATAGCCCCACCCACCCTAGCACCCCCCCATATATATAAAATTTGTTTCCTTATTTTTTGTTACAATCTCAACATTGTCCCCTTTCACCTTATGAAAATGATTTTAAATCTGAAGATCACTAAAAATGTTGTTTTTATATTTTGCGTTCCCCCTATAAAAGAAATCATGAAATATTTAATCTTGTATGTCCGGTTTATCACACTTAATATTGTGGACTTGAAGTGCGTTGATTTTTAAAATAAATGACTCAAGCTTGTCCTTCTTTAAGGTAGGATACTACTCCACTGAGTATGACTTCATCTGTTGATGGGCAGAAAGGCTACTGTCAAGATTTATCCATTATGAATTGTGCTGCTTAAAATATAAGTATGCATGCATATTCTGAGACTGTATCTAGAAGGAGAATAGCGAAGTTAACTGAAACCTCTAGTTTTGATTTTTTTGAGGAGTCTCCACAGGAATTTCCATAGTGCTTGTATTAGTTTGCATTCCTGTCAACAATTTTGAAGTTTTCCTTCTTCTCAATGGCCTTGACCACATTTATTATTATTTGATTTAATGTAAAGAAAAATAAAAAATAGGAAATAGGGAGACAGGTCTGTTACAATGGGAAGGGGACCAAGAGATGAGGAAAAGGGGGGGGGGAGAGTAAGTGGAATTAAAATGTGTTATGCACATGCTGCAAAGAATGTGAGCATTATGTACTGTATACAAAGAGTAAAAATTTAGATTATCTGAGATACTTCAGATGATGAATAATGGTATTAGAACTCTTTACTTTTTTGCTTTTCAAAAGAGAAGCACAATAAAACTTCATTTTGTAGCTGTGAATAATAATTCAAGACCTTTAATACAAATATAAGTCAACTAGGGGGGAAAAAAGCAAGCCCCGCTGACAGATAGGGGTGGTCTTATTTTTATGCCTCCAAAAATGTTATTTGGTCATTGAAAATGATTGTGAATATTACAAGCCAAAGCAGGCTTGCTGTCATATATGTTTGCATAGACAAGAAATGGAATATCGGCTGACCTTTTAATTCTAAAAATATTGGATTATATTTTAACCAGTTTATTAATTTTTCTCACATCTGCTCCTAATGAGATTACATGTAGGTTATTGTCATAGCTTTACCAAAGAGACATTAGATATTGCTTTTTTTGTGCCATAGAAATTAAAATTGGGCTTTTAATATGTTACTGTCTAAGAAGCCTGAGTCTAATAACCCTCTGAATTTGATTATTTTTAGAAAGCTCTCCTATCCAAGCAGATATCCCCTGGTCCATAAAGTAATTCTCTGTGGAATCTATCATCACTCCTAGATCGAGAGGTTTTGCTCTGGAACACAGAACACTGAAGCTGGGGTGTGTGGGAGGATTTTTTAAATGCCCTGCTTTAAAAGTATTTAGCTACTGTCTATGTTTAAGATGGCAGCAATTGATTGGACCCAATCCTTTAAGTCAAAGATGTTTTTTTTCCTATGAAAGGACAGATAGATTAGATACTATTTCTTTATTCTTTTTAGCTTCTAGTTATATATTTCTTCTTTTAATTTAAAGCTTGGAGATTTTAATGTCTTAACCTTTAGAGAAAATTCTCCTGGGATTGGGTGATGACAAAATGCAATAATATGGAATAACAGCTCCCACCAAAGAGCTGGGCCATATCCTTATCTTTTGTGACTTCCAGGCCACGTGCCCACTAAGTCATCCATCTTGGGATTTTATGCCAGGTGGTGGCTCTAATTGTCCTGGTTTCTTACTTCCTGGAAAAGAAAAACTAGTTTTTCTAATTATTTAATAGTTCTGATTCAGTCTGAAAGAAATGACAGCGTGTCACGTTTCCTCATCAGTGAACACAAGCCAAGTTCATATTTCATTCTAATTGTTATTATTCAGGATGTTGGTAAAAAAATGAATATTACCTTAGTAGATCCTTGTAGAATCTAACTTTTAAATTTTTAAGGACTACATGTTTTTTAACTTCATCACATCTGTATTTCAAAATGTGCCATAAACTATTAATCTGTGAGGATCTATAGCACATGGGTCTTGTTTATCACTGTATATTCACTGCTTAATATCTTACTCGGTATGTACTATATGATTATTAAGTACTTGTAAAGCTCATTATTAAATCAATCAACAAATGTATGTGCATTAGTACATGTCTAAATATGTAAAATATCACAGAAGGCATTAGAGGGATTTCTTGTTTCCTGTTTGTGACAACACGTTTCATAAATGTTTTAACCCAGGGCTGGAATAAAATAACATTTAAAAATATGACCTTTTACTTGATATAATGTGTAACTATCATCCTACCGATGAGATTCATGCGGGAAGATGTGGCAGAATGCAGCCAGAAAAACTGTGTCAGACAATTTCTTACGAAGTGATATTTCCCACAGTATGTAGGTGGTTAATGTGATCTGATAGACAAAAAGCACTTTAAAACTCATGGCCTGAAAATGCAGCTTTCCAGTGCAATTATCTGAAAAGTTGCAGTTTGAGAAACTCTGTAACTAGTTGAGTGCTCTGGAGGAACATGTTTCTTATATAAGTATTTATATAAATCTGTTTCCATGGTGTTGAAGCTCTTTGAAGCCTTGTCTTAGCAGAAGACAAATGAAATAGCCAAGAATAAATAGGTGATTTCCATCAGGATATCTTCACTGAACACACCTGGTGAGCATCATGCTGTGCTATGGAACCCGGAAGTTAAAGACACAAAGCAGGACAGAGTTCTCTCAGGAGGAACTGGTATGAAATCGAGAGTGGGAAAGGACCACTGAAACAATGATCTCATTTTGGTGCTGGAACTGCAGCAGCGGCGCTGTCTCTGGAAAAGTGAGAGAGAGGCAGACCGAAGCGTAGCGTCCCACACTGTGGCAGAGCAGTGCAGGGCTGGCCTCGCTCTCTGAGTGAGAGGTTTCAGAAGAGTGTGAATAAAAGAGGGAATTTTAGGGAAAGGAATAACATTCAGAGATAAGGTGCACAATGAATACAAAATACAGAAATGGAAGAAACTTAATATTTTTATTAAGCTAAGTGTGTGTTTTCTCCTGGATTCAATGACTTTCATCCATTTACCTGCTTCTATTTACTATATTTCCATTCAAAAAAAGTACACTGTCCCATTACTGAGGACTTCTTGCCATTATCTAAATATTTTATTTCTTTTATCATTTCTTTGCATGTTTGGCTACTATGATTTGTGTCTCCTATCCTACACCGGCTTCCATGGGAAGACCTTGCCTGCAGGCAGAAATGTCAGGAAAAGCCAGTGCATTAATCTAAATATGGAGTGGGCTAGACCAGGGTGTGGGCTGTGGGATCAGAGGAAATAATAGTCATTACCACTTTGTTGAATCTACATCATTCTACATGGTGCTGTTAAAAATTCATACCATTGTGACAACATATGCCCTCTCAAAATGTCAGACAGGCACATGGAAATTTGGACTACACCAAAACTTCTTATCTTCTAAAGCTTTCTGTGCTTCTATTGCCTTTTCTCACAGACTGTAAGTATACTTATATTTGTATGTTCTTTGAAGTGTCATCTGCCATCTGTGGCTTATAACTGTGGTACATCACAGTCTATGCGACACCTTTATTCAAAATTCGTCACTGCATTTTTCATTACTGCACACCACCGGCCCCAGCCGCTCTCTGCAGTGCTCTCAGCTCTGCCACACTGCCATATTCGGGCTTCACAACTCCAGAAGAGCTTCTTCTGTAGCATTCCCTTCAACTTAGTATCTTAACTTTGCAACAATAGCTATAGAGCTTGAAACCTTCTGGGTAAAGCTTTTGCAACATATTTTTTTCCACAGAAGTCCCTCAAAGCCTTTGATTCTATCCTTTTTTTTCACCCTACAAATGAAAAACTCTCTAGAGGGTATTCAGGGTTTTCTGGGATTAGATAATAACTGGTCTTCTTTAAAATTTTTAACATTTTGTCCCAGTGTTAATTTCAATGCTTTTCAGGTAATTTGCTTCATGGCCATTTTACACCTTACATCATGGACATCTCTGTGCTTTTATTCTTTGCATGCACATGGCCTGTCATCATCCCACACCCATGTACTTGGCTTGCTGTTTAAAGTAACTTTATCTTATCTCTCCATTTCCTCAGCACAGACACTCTGGAATTATCCTTGATTTTCTCTCCTGCACACGCCATATCACACCCATTAGCACATTCTCTTGGTTTTACTCTTCAAAATATTTTTAGGAACCAATAATATGTGATACAGCATATCATTATCTTTCAAAAGCCAATCACATACCCAGTGTCATAGTTTCAAACTCTGTCTTTTCTCAGTCTATCATGATTCAAGGAGCCAGAATAAATAGTGTGAAATACATATGGCATATCCTGCGCTCTTCCACTGCCTGCAGGTCTACAGTGTATGAGACAGTCTTATAAGGTTATGAAATCTTCAGTTACCATGTCTGTTCAATTTCATCTCCCAAAACATTTCCCATTCGTCTTCCTGTTCCACTCATACTGACATACACTCTATTCCTCTAGCATTCAATCCTTGTCTTAGTCTGTTTTATGCTGCTCTAAGAGAATACTAATGACCAAGTGAAATTTAAGAAACAGAGATTTATTTCCTATAGTCTGAAGGGGATGGAAGGTTTAAAGTCAAGGAGTCCACATCTGTAATATGCTTTTTACTACACTACCAGTGTATGAGAGTGACAGAGAAAAAGAGAAAAGTGGAAGGAGGGGAAGAGGCAGAGTTTCACCTCTTATCCAGACCCCACTCCCCTGATCACAGCATGCAGAGCCATAAGGACATAGTAATTGCTTACAGGTCATTCTCCTCTGTGCTCTCGCATGGCTTTGGGTGACACTTTGAAACCACAGCAAGGGCACTCTTACCTCAGTCTTGTGCACATGTTGTGTTCTTTTCTTGAAATTTTTACTTTGTCTTTTCCCTCAGTACCCACATGACTTACTCTTTTTTTTTTAATCTTTATTGGTACATTAAATATACACATCATGATTGCACTCCATAATGGGGATTTGTACCACTATAAGACACAACTTAATTCTCATTTTTTCCCATAGCCCTACCCACCCTACCACCCCCCCATATACATAAAATTTGTTTCCTTTTTTGTTACAATCTCAACATTTTCCCCCTTCACACTATTTTACATTGAGCATTTTCTATTTCACAATATATAACATACAATGCTAGGACTCATTTACATCTTCATTTTCTCATACCAGAGAAAATATGTGATATGTACCTATCTGTGCCCTATTTATTTCACTTATGAGGATATCCTCAAGGTATGTCCATTTAAGTAGAAATGATTCAAACTTATCATTTTTTATGGCAGAGTAATACTCCGTTCTGTAGAAGAACCACAGCTTTTTTATCCAGTCTCCAGTTGATGGACATTTGGGTTGTTTCCAAGATGCAGCAATCACAAATTGGGCTGCTATAAACATGGGTGCACACATGTCACTGTGATATGAGTCTTTTAATTCTTTTGTGTATATACCTAGCAGGGCAATGGCCAGGTCAAATGGGACCGTCAATCCTAGCTTTTTGAGGATTCTCCAAACAGATCTCCACAGGGGTTGTACGAGTCTACAGTCCCACTAACAGTGGAGAAGGGTTCCTTCTTCTCCGCAGCCCCACCAACATTAGCCATTGGCTGATTCTGAAATGGCAGCCATTCTATGTGGAGTGAGATGAAATCTCAATGTTGTTTTCATCTGCATCTCTCGAATGACTAATGATGTTGAACATTTCTTCATATGCTTCTTAGCTGCTCTTACTTCTTCCTCTGAAAAATATCTATTCATTTCAGATGCCCATTTTTGAATTGGGTCATTAAATTTGGGTGGGC
>PVIR01046416.1:0-10270 GCA_004026965.1 Petromus typicus
GTGCTCTGTCAGCCTTCGGGGAGTAGGCAGACTGACCAGATGGGGGAGAGCGCAGTCTGCCCTTGCTCCAGTGTTCCTGGTGTGAGGCAGCTGCCACCCGAGAGGGAGGTCTCTGTGGGCAATGCCATGGCATTGCTGACCGTGACACGAGCCTGCATGTGAAGCCACAGGCTTGTGGGAGCCCCGTCAAGGCTGGCTCCGTCTGTGGCGCCAGCACCAGAGGTTTTGAATACTTGGGGTTCTTTCCCAAGTCTTCCCTGATTGCCCCATGCCTGATGTGCAGCTGCTCGTGATGGGGAGGTGGACGGGAGGGAATAGAGCCCGTGAGCTGGACGCAGCCCCTGCCCACTGCCAACTTTGGGCAAGCTCTATACCCCTCCAACATCATAGGAAGTCCCTAACTGTGGAGAGGAAAGGCTGTATGTGTAAGGACACTACTCCATATCAGACATGATTGTATGGAGTGCGTTTAATCTGCATAAATTACATATGATATGTAGTCATCTGTTGGAGTTCTATTTTATTTAAAGATTCTGTTTAAGGCAATGCCTACACCTTCTGGGTGATCGATGAGGGTCCTGAAAGACTTACATTAACTTACCTTGACCCCTGCCATGCACTTCCTGTCCCAGCACTCCCATTCCCGAGAGATGACCCTTCCCTGCTTTAGCACCATATTGGCTTCCTGTTACTGCTCCCGCAGGTTACTAAGCATCACACAGCACTTCCTCCTGGGCATCCTAACACAGACCCCCCCATCTGTCGTTCCCTCCTTACTCTGTGCTCCAGTTTCACCCCAGTGGAGAACCTCCCCGACTGTACAGGGTGTTTTCATCTCTTAGCCAGTGTGAGCTCCATGAGGTCAGAGGCTGCTTGTTCCTGACCCGTCTGCGCTGCCCCGAGGACCGGCGAGTGCAGTAAGCTGGGTGGATGGATGAACGAGTCCCTGGTGACCGCGGTCGGCCAGGGCTCCCCCACCCTTCCAGCATCCCCTGGGTGCACACACTCACGTTCTGCTCCTCAGTGGCCTTCGCTTGTCCTGTGCCCTCATTTCCTCCAATGTATGTGTCTGTGACTTTTCTGTCCTTGTTAATGTTTTTCATTCTTCAAGCTCGATGCTAACGCAGTTTCTTCGATGCAACCTTTGATTTGCAAGTTGCTGTTCAGCGCTTTCTATCCTGTGTGCCCAGCAAGCTCTGAGTAGTTGGTTTTATTATAGTTATTTAGACTGTATTACAGTTATTTACATACAGGGCTGGTCCCTTCTCCTGGGCTGAGGGACCTCTAGGAAGCACTCACATCCAAGTGCTAGTTCCGGGGCATCCAGGTGCCAGGTGCTTATGAAATGGGCACTGACGTGAATTGTGCGTGATGTTAGTGCCTTTACCTGTGGCATCCACTCAGTCTCAGAACAGGATCCAATTCTAATCACCAGAGGAAGGCTGGGGATTTTGATGATTTCCTAATGGTAATGCTGGAAACAGAAGAAGTGATAGAGGGGCCGTGTGAGAGCTGAGCTCCTCTGGTCTTTTGGAGAGATTTAGGGGATAGGGAAGGATGTTCCAAAAGTCAAGTGCGGCAGTTGTACCTACCTGGGACAGTCCTCTCCTGCCTTTAAGATGGTATAGAATTAACTTATGTAATAGCTAATAATGGTGGCTTTCTGGGAACTTTGGGGCCCCCCTTCAGTGTGTCAGCCTCAGTGCGAGAGATGAGCCCTGCTGGGAGAGGGCCCTCCGGGAGGAGGTGAGCACGTCGGGCATATGTGCTAAAAGGCCGCACGGGACCTCACCCCTCCCCGTTTCTCCTTCTTTCCCTCCTGGCTGCCTCGAGGTGAGCGGGCCGTGAAAACCTGAGCAGGACACTCACGAGGCACAATGTTGAGGTGATGATTTGAAAGTTATGAAGTACTTTCTGGGAAAGCTTGAAGAATGGTAGACGGCTTCTCCAAAGAAAGGTCTAGGTGGCTCACAGGGATGAAGTCTCAGCTTTGCTGCTGGCTTCCAGAGAGGAGACAGGCCAGGCGGACACCACCCTTCATGATCTGGGCCCCAGAGTCCCATCTGCTGTGCTCAGCCTGGGTCACAGGAATCCGATACTCCTTTTTGATGTAAGGAACTGGCAAAACATTTGTGAATACATTTTAAAATCACCACTGAATTGCTGGGAATAATATACCAGATTTAGTGCAAAGAGAGTTCTTGAATACATATTAGTTTTTCAGTAGACAGTTGTATCAGTCAGTGCTCACTGGAGAAACAGATTTAATAATATATATGTATACATGTATATACATGTATATATATGCATATGTATATATGCATATATATGTTTATATAGTACATAGATTATGTAATTATATACAATTTAATGTTTTATATTAAATCTCTACATGCATGGATTTACAATGTAGGCTTACGATGGCGGCCCAGAGTCAGGTGTGGAAATGCAGAAGCACCGCCTGTGCTCCAGAGAGCCGAGGACCCATCAGGGCCCTCTTCCAGGGCCTAGAGCTCCCTGAAGAGTCCTGTGTGATTCACAGCACCAGGCTGAAGCATCTGCACTCATAGTCTGAAAATGGATGTCGAAGCAGAAGGTGAAGACTGCAGCTCTCTGAACTGAGCTTTTCTTTTTCTTTCCCCTTTTACTCCATCCAGGCTACAAGCCTGCTGGTTGGAGCCACTCACAGCCAGGGTGGGTCTTCCCTCTTCAGCAAATTCTGTCATACACAGAACTGTGCTAAGCCAATCAGACGGAGGTTTCTCACTCAAGTTGACGCAATAGTTCACTATCACAGCAATGTGTCTTCCTCCTGCCCCGTAGAGTGACTACTATGCCACACTTCCTGAAAACAGCATTATAACTTTGCTCATGGATTTTCAGAGAGACTCCAATTCCACATGAATACAGGAGTGTAAATATGCATAGAGGTACATAAATATGTGTGTATGTGTGTTGGTGTGTGTGTGTGTGTATGTGTGTAATCTTAAATATGGTTGTCTATTCAAGAAGAGAAATCTATATAAGGAAACCGGGGCCAGACTCTGGCTGCCCTAGGAACTCGATCTCACAGCCAGACATCACTGACTCCCTGACTCTAGGGAATCACAGAAATCTTCAAAGATGGCTGATTGTCACAATCACAAGGGAAGCCATTTCTAAAACATCAGATTTTTTATGTTCACCCTTGGAAATTTTGATTTGGTGAGTTTGGCAGGGCTTAGAAATTTTATTTTAAGTATCTCTTAAGAGTGAAAGGGCATACTTATATGGAGGCAACATGGTAATATTTTTAACAGTAATATACATGCAAGCTATGATGGCAAGTATATTAATATAAACATTGTAGAAGAAGTTTTTCAAAGCAAAAAAGAATTTAAGGGTGTGTATACGTATAAGTGCGAAGGCAAATAGGGTGTCTAAGGCTGGAGAGAGAGTGAAATTTCTTCCTATGTACCTGCTTCCATTGTTTTGACGTTTAAACCAGTTAAATATATTAGTTACATAACATACTGGTGACTACATAACTAAATGAACAAAGGAAACCCAGTACAGTGCTCCTGACTCTTGTACAGAAGGCCAGGTAGAGGAAGAAGTGGGGTATCCTATGATCCTGTGCTCAAAATGCTTGGGGCCAAAAGATTTTCCAGCTTCATCTTTTTGTTTTTGGAATTTTTTTGTGGGGGGGGGTTGGAGACTGGGGCCAAATCTAAATATGAAACTCATTTATGTTTTATATACACATTTAAACACAGACTGAAGATAATTTTGTGCAATATTTTCAGTAATTTTGTGCATGAAGCAAAATTTCATGGTGTGTAATTTTCCTCTAACTTTGTGTTAGTGCTCAAAGAGGTTTGATTTTGAAGCATTTTGGATTTTTGGAATTAAGGGTGCTGAACCTGTAGCAAAAATGCATTTCTTTTCTTTTCCCTTTCCTGTAGGTCCAACCTAGGTCTGTGTCTTTCTCTCTCAGATTTATCTCCCTGCTTGTTGCTTGCTGCAGTTTTCTGCTAATGCTGCTGCCAGAAGGGGAAATGTGATGTCCTGTCTTTTTCATTGTCCCTATCTGTTCTGTTACTGGTTCCTGCTGGGTTCCACTGAGTTTTTATTTGTTGTTTAAAATCATTTTTTTAATTGAAATCTTTATTGGTATATTACATATACACATCATAATTGCATTCCACAATGGGTATTTGTACCAGTATAAGACACAACTTAATTCTCATTTTTTCCCATAGCCCTACCCACCCTACCACCCCCCTATATACATACAATTTGTTTCCTTAATCTTCTGTAATTTTTCTTCTTCACTGATGGTGGTTTAGCCATCACTACGTTGCTCAATAAATTAGTGTCTACTGACTGCCTCTGTGCTCCAACCATTACTCAGGTGCTATGGTCACAGTGGTGCAGACACGTGCTCCCTGCTTCTGGTCCACTAAAGAAACAGGTCATGAAAACATTCATGAAGAAAGGTGCGGAGCGCTGCAGTGTGGGAAGCGAGGTCTGTGCAAGGCCCCTCTCCCAGCCCTGGACACAAGCGATCTTCTGGTCTACTTGGTTGGGCTGAGGAATGCTCATGAAGCTAGTAAGGCACAATTTTAGAGGTGTCTGTGTGCAATAGCAAGCCCGGGTGGGGTGGGAGATGCGCCCTGAGTATGGGTGTGTCTTAGTCACTTCCTTGTCACTGGAACGAAATACCAGGCACCTGCAATTTAAGAGCAGAGCTTTACTTTGGCTCATGGCTCAGGAATTTCTGTCCAGGTTCAACAGGATCAGTGCAGGAATGCCATGCTGGAAAAGGCTGGGCAGAAGGAAGCTGCTCTCTTATATCACAATGGCCAGAAAAAAGAAGGGTGGAGTCGGAAAGCTGGATGTGCCCTTCTAGGTCACATCCCCATGATCTGCCTCCCCTACCCAGCCCCACCTGCGAGCTTCAGTCCTCTTGCAAAGTCTCACTTCTGAACACACAGGACTGTTGGAAAATGTGTGGATATAAACCACAACAGGGCGGCACCACCCAACAGTCTTGTGGCCCAGAGGGAACAAAAGCGGAAGAAGGGGGAACGAGAAGGAAGCCCGCCAGCACATACTCCTGCCCTCTGATTCCCGGCACCACAGAGGGAGCAACTGTCTTCCACCATGATGCTTTGGCCTCACCACAGGTCTAAACACGATGGAGCCAATCTGCCATCGACTGAGACCCTTGAGCCCATGAGTCAGAAGAAATGTTTCCTTTAGGCTGTTTATGTCAGTTATTTTGTCACAGTGATGAAGAGCTGGCACTGTTCCTAGGACACTTTCTAGGAATTGACATTTACCCTGGGATTGGGGCAAGTGGGGGGTGACGGCTGCAGGGAACGGTAGAAGACAGCAAGCAGGCTAGTTTGTAGCACCACGTGGTGAGAAGCAGAGTGGTAGGTGATGTTGGAACAAAGTAAGAAATAGCCTGGCAATTTCTGATAAGAACAAGCCGACAATTTGGACCTATCCTTAGGACAGTGGTTTGTCCTGGAGGGTGGAAAGATGAGTTACCTTCTCCATAGGCTGGTGCAGTGGCTCACATTATTAGTGCACCCTAGACTTCTACCTACACGAAAGCAGAATCTTCTTGGATACCTATATATTTTATGTTATTGGGAATTTCTTCAGAATATGGAGATTTGAGATGAATACCATTTAAATATTGAGTTAATTCAAAGCTTTGCTTCTGCATATTTTTCCACAGATTTCATGCTCTTTCTAGAAATTTCATTTTGTCATATGTCTTAATATTGGCAACAAAAACCAGTAACAGAGAGGTGGTCTGGAGGAGATGACTGCAGGAAGTGTGATTCTGGCCTGCGTGGGAATCACTTAGCTGTTCTGAGGAAACGGAACATCATGGTAGAGCCTGGACATGGGGCTTTTGTGGTGTTTTCTGTGGGACCAACCAGGTCTGACCTTCTGCTTAGCAGCCAGAGCTCCTGCTCAGCGTTCCAGGCTGGTGGTGTAGGTTAAATTCAGCTCTTAGGGGAACTTCAAGTGTGATCCCAGAAGATGTTATTTGCTTCTTCATCCATCTGGCTTTTTGCATCCGATTATCCCACAGGTACACGTTGACATGCAGTGTCTATTAGGCACTGTCCTATCAGGAATGGAGACTTTGCAAAAGAATGAAGCCTCCACTCTGTCTTACCTCTCAAAGCAGAGATACCACAAGGGATTGCATTTTCAAATTCTCTTTCTAAAACCTTTTTGTGAATGCCTGTCATTTTCAGTCACTGAGACACAGTACCTGACAAACTCCATTTAAAGGCAGACAGGGGCCGGGGATTTAGCTCAGTGTTTCCAGGGCCTGTCTTGCAAGTGCAAGGACCCGGGTTCGATTCCCGGTAACCACATACCATACTGGGCTTGGAGACTCACGACCAGCAGCAGCCAGTACCCACATACCACAGTGCCGGGCCTGGTGGCTCATGCCTGTAGTCCCAGCACTTGGGAGGCAGAGACAGGAGGATTGCTGTGATGTGAGTTTGAGGCTGAGCTCAGGGCCAGGCTGAGCCACAAAGTGAGACCCTGTCTCAAAAAAATAAATAAATAAATAAATAAATAAATCAAATAGAGGCAGACAGGTTATTTTGGCTTGTGTTTACAGGCCATGGTCCACTGGCTCCAAGATGGAACAGCAAGGCAGACAGCCTAGCAGAGAGAGATCAAGGAAAGGGCCAGGAAGGGGAAGTCATTCACATCAGCCCAATTCCAATCAGACCCCATATCCTAACAGCATGTCAGCTGTGAGCCCCCATAATGCAGAGATCTCTCAGAACCTCCACCTGTGAGCTTCGGCTTTGGGGTCAACTCTTACAGCAATATTGGACTTCCCAGAGGCCTGAGAAACTTAGCTGCCACTTGAAGGGGTGGAGGGAATTAAGTTCTATTAAACTGGATGTTCGGAAGAGTTATGCACTCCGAATTCTGAGCCCCAAACTTAGGGGGAGCAAAGGTTTTGTATGTTTGTGTTGTTTGGGCTTGGTCAGGCGCAAGCTAGTTAGACTTTTATAGAAACAGAAGTTTTTGCAGGGGTTATGTTTTGAGGTCAGGAGTTTTGGGGCACAGAGCTGTGAAATATTGTAGCTATGAACAGGCACAGAATAAGACCAAGTTATTATCTACTGGGAGAGGTTGGAGTTGCTGGGTTGGGGTCAGTAGCTGGAGGAGACAGGAGGGGCCCAGAGATGAGATGACTTCTTGTACCACCACAACATGGCCAAGTTGGGCCTTTGCCAGAGTTGACCCACCAAGTGTTCTTGATGGGTCTGTATGGGAGGAGTCGGTGGTCAGTGGCTTCTCACATAGCAGGGACCCTGGACAGAGGATCAGCCACACAGCACTGAGATGGGACCGGGCCCAGGGATCCAGAGGTGGGCTGCAGTGGGGTGTGACAGAAGGACGAGGCAGCCGGCTTCCCAGAGGAGCCAGGTGAACGGGGGGATGATTCTGACCCACCCAGCAGCAGACCTTCCATGCATGTGGGACACCAAAGAGGAGGACAGGGGAAAAACTCTCTTTGACACACTCTTGTTTCTACGGTGAATTTCTAAGATAACCCTTTGAAGAGAACAACAATTCATCTTTGTCTCAGAACAAACCAGAGCAAGTTGGAATAGTTTCTACTTTGGTTAAATTTCAAGTTTATCATTACTGTTTTTAAGTTTACAGAAATGATACAATGGCGATGGTGCTTCTTATGCCTAACGTCTGGGCAGACCTGCACAGACTGCATATCCAGGCCCTTGCTGTAGCTGTCTTCAGGCTCCCTGAGGTTTCCCAACTGTGACACCAGCAGGAAGTTTCAAAGGGTGCCTAGTCTGGTGAGTAGCGTGATGGCTCCCAGGGCTTGGCTTCCTCGTTATGCCACACGTGACCATGACTTGAGTGAAGCCACTTGTGTCTGTGCTCGGAACTCTGATGAGTGCACAGAGGAGGGGGTGGGGCCAGCGGGCCTGCATCCAGAGGGAGCCGTGCTTGATGCTGGCCTGACGAGGCCCAGCTGGAGGAGCAGGCACGTCAAGGGCACTGAGCAGTGTCTGCCCACGTGTTTGTGCAGCTCTGAGTGGAAGGCGCTTCCCTCCAGTACACCCGTTGGCAGGCTTGTGCTCTGCTCTTGACGGCTGAAGTGTTCTGGCTGCCTTTGGAGCCTTTGATTAAGGACCGCTCCATTCAGGTCACTTCTGTGCCACACAGAGGATGAGCAGCCCAGTTCTCAGCAAGGATGGGGCCAGGAGAGGTGCGCGCTGGGCGGCTTCCCACTCTGCAGCTGCACGTCGGTGGCGCGGCCAGGATGCACGCTACTTTCTTGGAGCTCTTACCTCCCCCACTCTCGTGGGGGACAATGTTTACATACTTATATAAATTGTAATGAAAGAGCAGATGTGTGTGATTTCTGCAACACTGCCAGTTCGGGACATGATTTCCTGCAAGGAGATAGAAAGTGTGTTTCAACGAGCTCTGCGGAGGTGAAGCACTCAGTGGCCACTGCTTGTCATCTTGTTTCTAGAGGACACCAGATTTAAAACTCGCTTCCTATTACTGGCTAAATGTAATTACAGTGGGTAAAGTTCTTGGAGGAAAATGTGTTTCTGTGAAAGAACTGAAGCCAGATTGTGTTTTTCCTTTTATTTTTAAGGACAAATCCTCACAAACAAAATATTGCAGCAGTCTACAAGAAAGCTTTCTGAAGAATACATATTAAAAGGAAAATGAAATAAAGAGTTGGGAAGTTTTATATACTGAAGAGAAATATTGTTGATTCTGAGATTTAATTTTCCCTATGTACAAGCTAATGAGTTAACTCAGTACTGTTCCAAACGTGCTGGCAGAAGACACGAGATTCCCAGGTCAGAGACAAAGGACTCCTGGTTTGGGCACAACAAGTAATGTGAGCATCAGCTAACGGGCTGATGTTATGTGCCACATAGGGCCTGCGATCAGCTTGGCATGGACCGCCTGGGTGCTGGACCTGCACATGTTTGCTTCGGAGCCGAGTTGCCTTGAGGGGCACCCACCACTTCCAGAGACAGAAGTGAGGAAGTGCGTTAGTCAAAGCCCTCGAGAAACCAAACCAATAAACATGACTCTGAGAGGGCTTCACGAGGTCGCCAACCCAGTCAGGGGCTGGAGTCCCAGGATGGCCACCGTGGGCTGCAGAGCAGGAAAGCCAGGAGCCATTCAGTCCCAGAGTCTGGAAGCTTTAGAAAAAGAGAGAGGCCAGTGCACAATCTGAGGCTCCAGGCCTGAGGCTCCTCCAAGCTGTTGGCACAGGTCACATGCAGAGCCTGAAGATCCTTGAGTCTGATGTCCGTGGCTGGCAGCAGCAGAAAAGCCACCAGGACAAGGGGCACTGGAGCCTCCCCACCCCACTCCTTCTAGGCTGACGCCCCCACATCCAGTGATTTCCCCTCAGTTCACAGACTCACGGAGGTCAGACACACCAGAAGAGTGCTTGGCTAGTGTCTGGCCATCCTTCCATCTAGTCAAGCTGACAACCAAAATTCACCTTAAAGGAAGTCTCATCTCGGCTAGGGATGGAGGGAAGTATGGAAGGAGAGACCTGGCCTCACTTCTCAGGGTTACAGGCTATGTGAACACATCGAAGAAGTGACCTTGAAAAAGGACAGTCAGGGTCTTGCAGTCCCGGCACACCCAGCAGACACGCAGGAGTCTGAGGACCACGCTCCCCTCTCCTAGCCATGCTGTGCTGCCGGTGCAAGCCTCGTCTTTGTGCTTTGGTGGAAGAAGTGGGTGGGGTGGGGGGCCACTGGGAAGAGGATCCTGGAAGGTTTCGTTATGGTGCTGAGTAAGCTTCCTGGGGAATGAAGCTAGGAGTTTTAAAAGCAAGCTCGAGATTAAATTCTCAGGCTTTCTGCCTCACTGTAGGTTGGAGTCTACGTTCCCACATCAGCTTGTGACGTGCCCATTTATAGCTGAGTGGAGAACATTCCCAGGACCTTTTGCCTGGCCCAAGCCCTGGCAGCCCATGCCAGCGCTTCGGAGATGCAGGGTGGGCAGCTGTGTGTGCTGCCACAGGGCATGGGTAGCTTTCAGCACTCTGCACACTGCTCAGCTTTCCACATGACTGAGCCTTTGTGCTTTTTTCCTGCTCATGTCTATCCCCTGAGGCTGGGGCCTGAGCATCCCATCCTGAGGGGCCTCTGGGTGCACCCTGGCTGCTAAGTGGGAGCAGGAGTTTCCAGGCACACGTCAGGAACTCCATCAGGAGGAAAAG
>PVIR01046417.1:0-10261 GCA_004026965.1 Petromus typicus
CCACATCCCCAGCCCTGCATCTTGCTAAGTCACTAAGTTGCCTAGGCTGAGTTTGAATTTGTAATTTTCCTGCTTAAGCCTCTGGAACTAGAGGCCTGTGGTACCACACCCGGCTAGAAATATTTGTTACACAGGATTTTCCAAATTCATTTGAAAGGCTTTTCAGGAGCACTGATTGATATGTCACTGAGCCTGTGCTCCAAGGAGCACAGATCTAAATATTGTAGTTAGCACCAGAGTGTGGGATTTGGGGAGCCTTTGACCATCTACCTGCTAGTTCTATGGCTGTAGGACAAGAGGACCAAGGGAAGCCTCCCAGCTTCCGGTGCTGCTGTCACCATCTCCTGGATTTGAAAAGGAATCTCATAAATGCCCTTCTTCCTACATTCCTAATAAGCCTGCATCAGAGCTGAGGAAACCTGGAGACCACGTAGTCAAATCCTCTCACCAACATTTGGGGAAGCCAGCCCAAGGAGAAGAATTATGTTGTCCGAAGTTGCCAGCTTGACTACCGCGCAGACCTCAGCTGGAATGAAGTTTCCTGAAGCCCGTTGTCACCCTGCAGTTCCTCCCCAGTGGCCGAATTGCGTTGGTGTGGACAAGTCTGCCTGTCACCCAAATGGGACTGAGGCTCAGCTGACGGCCCACACTATCTCCAACAAACCTCACATGAAGCTTCAGGGTGAGAAGCCGATCTGTACAGCCCCTGGCACTCAGAGTGGCAGGTCTTGGAGTTTCTTGGTTGGCAATGTCAGCCCCGGCTCTCCTCAACACTGAGCTACAGGTCCTGTAAACAGTACAGCCCCTCTCAAAACAAAAGCTTTTCAAAAAAGTGTTTGCACTGTTTAAAGAATAGACTGAGGATTACAAAAGAGTCGAAGTGCAGTCTTGTTCCCCACGTCTGTCCCCTCCCACCGCCATGACCTACCTTCTCTCCCCACCCGGCTTCCTGTCGTGTTTGGTCCCCAGCTCCTTATGCAAATAGAAACAAATGTGGGCATAGAGACTTATTTTTCTCCCCTTTTTACACAAAATGGTGTGATCTCTTTATCAGGCTGTGACTTTTAGGTGCGAGTTTCCTGGTGTATGCAGAGGATTGTTGCAGAGTATGCTGGGACACGTCTGTCATCCTAGCGCTGGGGGGCCTGAGGCAGGTGGACAGTGGAGGCCAGGCCAGCACTCACCCGCCCCGCCCCATCACAAAACAGAAAAGGGAAAAAAGAGAGGGTTATACCAACGCTGTACAATCTCTCTTCTCTCTCTCAGGAGGAATCAAGAAACTCTCCCTCCCCCAGCTTGCTCTGTCTCTCCTGAGAGCCTTTGTTTTGTTTGTTTTTTTTAAATTTGTTTTAAACCACACTGGCTTGGCTGGTTTGGTCACTGACCTCAAATTTAAGAGCTCAGGGTGTGGTTTGCAGATGCGGGTGTTTCATGCGCTAAGAAAATCCAGTATGCAAATATCAACATTCCCAAAACAAATTAAGGGCTGGCTGTTTGAGTTACAAATGAACCTTGCAAAAGGTTCATGTAAGGCTTTTTGAGTACAATTTCTATTTATTTATTAAGTAAATAGAATTTATACATGTTACAAAATTTAAAAGAATAGACAGTGAAAGCCCTCGCCCCTGTTCCCCAGCCTTGGCACGCCCCCCATCTGAACCTCTCCCATATCAAAGTCTTTGTGCCTGTCATACTTTCCACAAGCAAACATACCTTTCTCTAATCTCTCAGAAACAGCACCCTAAACATATTGTAATGCACTGCGTTATTTTTGCTATCAAATGTACCTTGGAAACCTTCCCTATTAGAATAAATAGAACTGCTTATTTTATTTTTCTTTTAAAACTTTAATCCAGGGGCCGGGGAGTTAGCTCAGTGGTTCCGGCGCCTGTCTTCCAAGCGCAAGGGCCCGGGTTCGATCCCCGGTAACCACATACAATACTGGGTGTGGAGACCCACACCCAGCAGCAACCAGTATCACATACCACAGTGCCGGGTGTGGTGGCTCACGCCTGTAATCCCAGCGCTCGGGAGGCAGAGGCAGGAGGATTGTGATATGAGTTGGAGGCTGAGCTCAGGGCCAGCCTGAACCACAAAGCGAGAGCCTGTCTCTCACGGGTTGGGATCCAGGCTTTGCTTCCTTCGTGGGTCTGAAAAGTACAAGCCCGTTTCCCACTGTCCAGCCTCACAGGTTGCTTCCCTTTCCTTCTCTCCTCGCAGAGGCCCCTCCCTTCAGTCTTGCCCATCCTTGGCCACTAAATGACAGTCCGACACGTTCACCTAGTGCCGTGTAATTCACAAACAGCTTCACTCACCGGCTCCCGCTTGCTGATCACAGCTCCTCTGGGAGAGGGGAGGGAGCGACAGGAAGACTGGCAGCTCTGGAGACACTGGGCGGCGGAGCAGAGCAAGGAGAAGGGAAGGCGGAGGGTTCCCCAGCTGGGAGGTGGAGGGGGGCACCTGGAGGCCCTGGGAGGGGCAGTGGGCCAGGCCAGCTGTTATAAACTGCAAAAGCAGCACAGCGTTTTTCTCTGAAAGTGACTCTTTCCACAAGGCAGGCTGGATTGGGGAGGAAGTCCAGGGAAGCGCCTGCCTTGTCTCAGAGGGTTTAATCAGAAACCGGTTGAGGGACAGGGTAACTGCTTGAGATGGAGCCAAGACAGAGCTGCCATTCTCCAAGGTCCTGTTGTTGCCCGTCCCTGGGACCGGGTGAGAGATGACGATGGGAGACAGTCGGGCAGGGCAAGGCTGGACACTGACCCCCTGAGACGTTTAAGCTCAGGATGCCAAGGACACAGGGACCTCGTCCTCCACCTGCATGGTGAGAAGCCAGGCCAGGCACGTGCGGCTTCCGAGGGGCTGGGCCTGAGAGTGCTGGCCTTAAGTCAGGGAGCCTGCTTGACTACCCCCACCCTGCTGCCTACATAGCCCAGAACTCAGTGTCCATTTGCTGCCCATCTACCAGTGTGAACAAGACTACGGTTTGGCTGGGGTGGTTGCCACAGCCTGGGGAGTCTGGACAGAAAGGCCTCAGAAACATCCGAGTCATAAAGCTAAGCTGAGCAAACCGTGATCTGGGATGCACAGAGGGACACGGAAAGTGGGAGTTCCCAGAGTGTCCATAGCTGTAGAACTGCTACAGCCCTGGCTGCGCCCAGCAGGACGGGTGGGGCAGGATCCAGCAAAAAACGTGAGTCTGGAAACAGAATAGTTCTAGCAGTGCCACCCAACCCCTGCTTTATATCTACTGGATTCCAAGCCTTCAGACCCCGGAAAGAAACCACTCATCCAAAAACAATGAGGGATGTTTTTCCTCTTGCCTGTCTTTTATTTTGCACTTTCTTCCTATACTGAGCTTCTCACGTAAGAGAAAGCACGCCATATATAAGCTTGTGTTTCTGTTTACTTCCATTTTTATTGGGAACAACTCTATATAATTTTCAGGAAAAATCATTTCATAATTAAATTATGAATAGGTCTAGTTTTCCTGCCTATAGGCCAGCTATGGCACGTGCAGACATAACTCCATTTCACTCCTGGTTACAGCTGAGACCTCGTGGGTCCCATGATGCTGTGGGGCAGGATGACATCAGCTGAAGACATCTTGGTTCCTGAGAACTGAGTAGTAAGAGAAAGGCTTCCCCTGGGGAGGGACCAGTTTCTTATCACCTTAACTCTTACCACTGACTCTTGGAAGCATGCTCTCCTTACAGTCCTCAGCCTAAGAGCCTCCTGACCTAAGATCTTCATCAGCATAAGACCCTCCTCTACATCGAATTTCCTCCACCCGCCAAGTCGCTTGACGCTCCTCCAGTTATTGTGTGTTCACACTGGTAGAGGGGAAGCAAATGGACACTGAGTTCTGTGCTGATGTAGGCAGCTACAAATGACGGCTGGCTCAGAGAGCCTTTGTCTTTGTCCATTCTGAGGCACTGACCTCCTGGCCCCCCATATACGTTGAAATAATGTGAATCTCTCTTGTCTTATTTTTTTTTAGCCCTTGCCATCCCCCTTTTAAGGCAGTTAGAAGAACTATTGCCCTCTCACACATTTTCCTATAAATGACTCCACTTTACCTTTCTTTAAGGCCAACTAGTACTCCATTGTGTATAAATGCCGCATTTTCTTTATCTGTCCATCTGTTGATGAGCATATAGGCTACTTCTAATTTCTACCTATTATGAATTGAATTGTGCCGCTATAAACATAGGTATGCATGCATCAGTGTAATATGTATTGTTTTGTTTTTTTGAGACAGGGTTTGTTTCACCATGTAGTCTAGGCTGGCCTTGAACTCCCTATGCTATCCAGGTTGGCCTTGAACCCAGGGCAATCCTTTTGCCTCAGCCTCCGGAGTGCTAGGATTACAGTCGTATGCCACCACGCCTAATCGTAATATAATGTCTTTACCTCTTTAAGGAAGATATCCAGAAAGAGAATACCTAGGTCAAATAGAGTTTCTATTTTTAGTCTTTTGAGGAATCTCCGTACTGATTTCTGTAGCGGTTGTATCAGTTTACACTCCCACCAACAACGAAGAAAGGTCTTCCCATCCCGCAGCCTTTCCAGCATTTGTTGTTGATTTCTTGAAGATCCCATTCTTGGTGGAGTAAGATAGAATCTCTTTCAGCATTCTTTGAATGGCTAGCAGTGTTGAACACTTTTTTCATGTATTTATTGGCTATTTGTATTTTTTCATCTGGCTATTCATTTCAGATGTCCACTTTTGATTGAGCTTTTATTTCGAGGGGGCCTTTATTTTTTATTTAGAAAAAATTATTTTCTAATTTTTTTGAGGTTTTCATATAGTCTAGATATTCATCCTTTGTCTGGGGAATAGATGACAACTTTTTTTTCCACATTCAGTAGGTTGTCTTTTCACTATGTTGGTGATTTCCTTGGCTGTGTAGAAGCTTTTAAATTTGATGCTATCCCATCAAATTATTGATTCATGGTATTAATTCCTGTGCATTGGGATTCTGTTTAGAACATCTTTGTCTGTGCCTATGTCTTCAAGAGTGTTATCCATTTTATCTTCCAGCAGGCTGTTTCTGTTTTAATATTTAAATCGTTGATCCATTTCGATTTTAGCTTAGTGTATGGTGAGAGATATGGGTCTAAGTTCAATGTTTGGCGCATGGATAGCCAGTTTTCCCGGCACCATTTATTACAGAGGCTTTCTTTTCACTAGCAAAAGTATTTGGCCCTTTTGTCAAGGATAAGGTAGCTTCATGTGTCTGGAGTAGTTTCTGCATCTTTTCTTGGGTTTCACTGACCCACACGTCTAATGTTTTTGTTTTTTGGCGGTACCCTGCTGTTTTTATCACTGTAGCTTTATAGTATCACTTCATGTCAGGGATCGTGATGCCTCCTGTCTTCTTCCTTGCTTAGATCTGCTTTGGCTATTATAGATTTCTTCTGTTTCCATGGACTTTTTAGGATGACTTCCTCTAGTTTGGTGAAGAATGCTATTGATATTTTGACTGGAATCACGTTGACTCTTCTGGAAGAATAGCCATTTTGACTATAGTGATTCACTTACTCAGGAACAAGGGGTATCTTTCCATTTTCTGATTCCTCTTTGATCTCCTTTTCCAAAGTACTGTAGTGTTCATCATAAAGATCTTTCACTTCCTTGATTAGGTCAATTGCTCGGTATTTAATTTTTCTTGATGCTATTGTGGAAGGTATTGCTTCCCTAATTTAACTCTTGGTGAGTTTAGTATTGGTGTGCAGAAATACTGCTAATTATGAATATAGACTTTATATCCTGTTATCCTACTGAATTTGGTTGTTATTTTGAAGAGTCTTTTGGTGGAGTTTTTGCTTCTGTGTAGAGGATCATGTCATCTTCAAATAATGATAATTTAACTTCTTTCCCTATTAATGTCCCTTTTATTTCTTTCTTTTGCCTAATTGCTCTGGCTAAAGTTTTGAGAACTATACTGATCAGGACTGGTGGTAGCAGACACCCTGCCTTGTTCCTGATTTTAGAAGGAAAGGCTTCTGCTTCTGTCTACTTAATATGATGTAGCCCATTGGCTGGTCATAGGTGACTTTTACTATATTGATATAAAGACCTTCCATACCTGTTTTATTCAAGTTTCTTATCATGAACAGATGTTGGATTCTGTAAATGTGTTTTTTGTGTGTATGTGTGTCTATTGAAATGGTCATGTGATATTTGCCCTTGTTTTAGTTTGTGTGGTGTATTACATTTTTTGACTTATGTGTGTTGAACCATCCCTGCATCCCCAGAATGAATCCTGCTTGGCCATTATATATGATATACATTTGTTTGCCAGTTTCTTATTGAGAATTTTTGCATTTGTGATCATTAAAGAGATTGGCCCATAGTTCTCTTTTTTAGAGAAGTCTTCATGTGGCTTTGAAGTCAAGGCAATGCTAGCTTCCAGGGATGACTTTGGGAGCAGGACTTCCCTTTTAATTTAATTAAAGATTTGAAGAGAATTGGCATCTGATCACCATCAGAGCCTTTCAGAATTTGGCAATGAGTCTATCGGGACCGGGATGTTTCTCATTCGGGAGGCCTTTGCCCCTGGGGTGGACTTCTGGTACTGAGTACAATCGGGCACACAGAGCTCTGTTGCTTGTGGGCATGTCACACTCATCTGCATGTTCATTTTACTATGTATAAATTTCAAGATACAGAGTTGAATTTATCAAGCTTTGTATTCCGTGGGTCCTGGGTTTTGCGTCCTCGTTAGAAAGGCCATTCGTGGTGAGAAAACTGCTTGGTGCATTCACACTGAAAGGGCGTGAGATGGAACAGACCATCCTTCCCCGCACCTGGAGGCCTCGGCTCAGAACTCAGAACTTCGGAGCCAGGAGATGGGAGAGACTTGGAGCCTCAGCCCCCGGGAGCCCCTGTCCCCATCAGAGTGCTGCCCCGGGGCCCAGTGACCCTGAGAGCTCTACCTTGGGGACTGCTTCCTTCCACTGATAATGCTTTTTTAAAAGTTTCTTTTGTGGCACTGAGGACTGAACCTAGAGCCACTCTACCTGTGAGTTTCAGTGTCAACTCTTTTCATTTTTCAGAAAGGGCGTCCTTCAGCTTCCCAGACTGGCCTCTTTAATAGTCTTCCTGGCCTTGAGCCATACGTATTTTCAATTGTCCCATCTCATCTGGGCCTCCCCACTTTTACACTCCCCTCAAGTCCTTGTCACTGCTGTGTCTATCCCAAGCATGTAGGTCACGACTTTACACTGCAGTGTAGAGAATGCCGAGCTCGTGATCACATCATAACCAGGACCTGAGGGCAGCTGGCATGGCTGCGGAGTCCTCTCTGGTGCCATGCTCGTATTTTAAATGTCTTTTGGAGGCCCGAGTGTCACAGACTTGATCCCCAGCCCCTGGTACTATTGGGAGGAGGAAAGTGGACTCATATGTACTTTTGGATTTTGAATCATGTGACTGTACACTCTTCAAAGGTAATAAAAGACAGCCTTGGGGACTCATTACTATTTTCTTTGAGGCCCGCAGTGAGACAAGGTGAGTAACAGAACGCAAATTTACATCGGACCAGCAAACCCTTCTCTCACAAAGCAATTCTCCCCTCTGCCAGAAGAGGGCAGTGTGTGCCCAAGCGCCCGAAGGACCAACATCTTCCGCAGCGGGTACCAGCAGCTCACCCCAACCAATCAGCAGCCCAGATGTGCCGGGATGCGGCAGGCGGGACGTGTAACTGTTACAGAGGTAGTTAACAGGGACAGAGAACGTGGAAAGATTCTGTGAGCAAGCCACCTGGGCTTTCCTCATTCCCTCCAAACTCATTTGACCCTTGCTTAGATAACTTGCTTTAAAAACGATTCCAGTCACCAGGTAGACAAGCATGTATGAGCGTACCCAATAGTGATGCGTGTATTTAAACTGAATTAGCATAATATGCAAATGTATGGTATACATACGCAAAATTATAGTGTCACGGACACTATTTTGCTTACAAACCAAGTGAGAAAAGGCAAGCCAACTTACATGCAATGATTTGGGGAGAGAGAGTAGCTGGAAACAGAATTGGACTTTGAAAATAGTAAAGCTTTGCCCACACCTACAGCGCAGTTCCTCCGCCCGCTCTCCCACGAGTCCATAGTTGGGTCTCCACCTATTTCTTGCCTCAAACTCTCAGAGCATTGGGCCCTGTGTAGCCATCAGTCTTCTGTGCCTTTGCCTAGTTTAAACACCGACATAATGCCGCAAGCAGAAAACTCCACCCCTGGCCTCCTGTGTGGGTCTCTGCCAGATGCATGTGGGCTACAAATACTGCATAAAATCGCTATCTGGCTCTGTGCCCCAGATGTGTATCCAATGTAAATGAACTTTGTGTCTAGGCTAGACCCACTCCCAAGATATCTCACTCTAAACTTTCAAATATCCCAAGTCCAAAATACTTCTGCTGCCAAGCATTTCAGATAAGGGATCCTCCAGCTGTCCTGTTCTCGCCCATTTCACAGACAGGCAGCCTGAGGCACAGTGAGTTAGATGGGACAGCATAAGTCCAAACACCTGCTGCTGGAGTAACAACAGAATCAATGAGTCACCAGCTTCCAGCAGAGCATTTGACACAAGTGAAATCAGGCTCACGAATGATGGTAAATTTATCTCCATTTTCCAGATGAGGAAACTGAGGCAGAACACTCTTGCACTGTAGGCAGGATCTCCTCCACAGATGGGCACAGACGTGGAGGTTAAATGGCTCCAGGGTTTAAACTGGGGAAGAGGGAAGTCAAAACTCAAGAATGGCTCCTGATGTTGTTTACACTGTATGGTAAGGTGGGGTGATGATGTAAAATACATCTGAGCGACGGTCAGTGTGGGTGACATTTGTAAGGATTTGCTTTTATTTTTAAATGCTCAATGTGTTGACAGAGTAATTTTGAAAACCTTTATGAATGTAGTTGTATGTGCAATAAAACTTTCATGAAACACATTTTTTTGAAGGTCTTAAGATATCCATTCGGAGTGCCTTTATTCTTGTTTTCTCACCCAAGCCCCTCAACCACATGCAAGGTAACCAGGGAAAATGTTATTAATCTCATCCACAGGAGTAACCTGAGCTCCAAAGGCCCACGGCCCCTGGGCTCCTCAGGGCACCTCACTCTGTGCCAGGCTCTTGGCCTCGTGCACTTCCAAGAGGCCTTTGCTCCAAGCTAATGTGGCTTCAGTTGAGTCCGATAAAACTGTAGGCAGGTGAGGAAGCCAGCTCCCGGCGGGACACAGAAAGCCAGCCTCTCTGGCTTCCTGAAAGGTGCAAAGCACAAAGAGTAAAGAATTTTATTGTGTGTTCCTTCTTTCTTTCCCTTCCTGCATCCTTTTCCCTCTCTCCTTTCCATCTGTCTCTCCTCTCTCCCCCAGACAGCCACCCCGACTGTCTGCATCAAGCCCAGACCTTAGCTTTGCCTGCGGTGCACGGCTGTGTGTGAGCCTCTGGGTGATCAACAGCCCCTGATGCGCAGCCCCATCCAGCCCGGCTCTGGCAGCGGAGAAGTCCTCAGCAGGGGGACTGTGCCATTCTCACAGGGGCTAGCGGCGCCCGTGGTGTCTCCCCACTCGCGGCCACGTGCCCTTTCCAGTGGTCACATCCAGAACATCTCCGGACATTAGCAAGTGTCGCCTGTCCTGGGGGAAAGCTTAGACATCACTTCATCCCCCACCCCCCACCCCGCACTCAGTTTTTGCTCTCTGGTCACGAGGGCGGTAAAGGCACGTTCGGGCCTGTGACACCCCACCTGCACCCTGTCACCCGCCACCCCCCACCCGCCACGACTGGGGAGCCCCAGGACTCCCCCTGCCTGGGACCCACAGCTTTGGCTGCTGCGTCTGTGACCAGGTGGGTGGAGAGCGGAGGTTCTGAAGCCGGCTCCTTCTGCCACCTGCCCTTTCCCGACGAGGCTGTGGGGCCGGGTGGGCCTTATTCACCCAACCGGGAAGCGTTCTCCTGCCTCTGGGCCCCGTGTGGACAGTGGGCTGTGAGCGGAGGCCCACGGCTAGGGGCGGGCGGCCTGTCCTTTCCTGTCCCCGGCTCCTCCAGGTGGAAGGCCCGGCCGCCGGCTGTTGACTCTGCATCCTCTGCCCATTGTACGTGACATTGATCTCAGGTTGTGTTTTTCTTCTTTTCCTCCCATCTCCCTATTACTTCAGCCTCAGAAAGCCCCTTATCACCTCCGGATGTCAGGCCCCTGGGCTGGCTGGCCAAATAGATGCCCCATTAATTGATTTCACCCTCCCCCAGGGAAGCACACG
>PVIR01046418.1:0-10271 GCA_004026965.1 Petromus typicus
TGTATTTTCTTTGCTAAGTCACAATATCCTAAAACAAAATACTACTACTGCCAGCAGAACCATTATACACATTTCTGATGAAATTCATTGGTACAGTACAAATTTCATCTTGAGAAACAGCCACAATGAAAGTAATTTATACAATATAAAACAATGACAGGTCTACAGATGCAGTTACTCATGAGTTTACACATGCATTTACCATAGATTTTGGATTTTTGAGGTAGGATCTCACTTTGTAGTTCAGGCTGGCCTTGAACTTACAGTTGTCCTCCTGCTTCAGCCTTTCCAGTGGTAGGATTACAGATGTGTGTATCATGCCTGCCAGGAATTCTGTATTGTTAACAACAGTGTTAGTTTTCTGCTTGAGTTGAAGTTTTTTGGAGTTTGTCTTGGTAATCTTGTGTATATCTGGGTAGGTGCCTTTGGTCAGAGAGTGCCCCCTTGTGGTAAGCTGAGGTAGTTTAGCCAGAGATGAGACCTTAGCATTTCTGTTCCTAAATGCAAACCCAATGTTTTGTATTTGATTTCAGGAAGTTCTTTTAAGCTTAAAACAGATGCATGCTCTGCTTTCTTGGTGTGACCAGTTATAACTGTACTGCTACAATTCCAGGTGTTAGTGGGATCTAAAAAATTTGCCCTGAACAGAGAGCAAGAGATGACTAGAATGGGAATGGTGTATTTCGATCTCTTTTTTTTTTTTGAGATAGGGTTTCACTCTGTAGTTGGCCTTGCACCACTATGTAGCTCAGGCTGATTTCAGACTTTTGGTGATCCACCTGTCTCAGCCTTTCAAGTGCTGGGATTAAAAGTGTGAGCCACCATTCCCAGTGAGTTTCTTAACCTTTAGGGGCCAAAGGACTTAAGTACTTGTGTAGGTACCAGTCCTCTCTCTTTTCCAGTGATCTGGGGATTTGTTAAACCTTCGGTGCCTGTGAGGTTAATCATGTTATATTAGAATGGTTTTTGTGTTTACCACACTCAGTTACTGTAGAAATATATTTCTATTATAAATGTGCTATAATATTAATGAAATGATCATAGTATCTCATCATTTGTTAACTGACTCAGCTATAATTTTATACTTAATGTAGGTCATAAGGAATGGGGTTCATCATTTAAGTTTATGTCCTTGGTTTGAAAAGGACTGAAAATGAGAGACACATAGAACCAGGAATATCAAAGTATAACCTTTTTGGCAGTTTTTTTTTATATAAGTACTGCTGTTTGAAATATTGAGACATTTCCCCTTTTCCTTCCTCTGCAGTTCTAGGTCTCGTTCCAGATCGTACTCTCCAGCTCATAACAGAGAAAGGAATCATCCCAGAGTGTATCAGAATCGAGATTTCCGAGGTCACAACAGAGGTTATAGGAGGCCCTATTATTTCCGTGGACGAAACAGAGGCTTCTATCCATGGGGCCAGTACAATCGTGGAGGCTATGGAAACTACCGCTCTAATTGGCAGAACTATCGGCAAGCATACAGTCCTCGTCGGGGCCGTTCCCGATCCCGGTCTCCAAAGAGAAGGTCTCCTTCACCAAGGTCCAGGAGCCATTCTAGAAACTCGGATAAGTCATCTTCTGACAGGTCAAGGCGCTCTTCATCCTCTCGTTCTTCCTCCAACCATAGCCGAGTTGAATCTTCTAAGCGCAAGTCTGCCAAGGAGAAAAAGTCCTCTTCCAAGGATAGCCGGCCATCTCAAGCCGCTGGGGATAACCAGGGAGATGAAGCCAAGGAGCAGACTTTCTCTGGAGGCACCTCTCAAGATACAAAAGCATCTGAGAGCTCAAAGCCCTGGCCAGATGCCACCTATAGCACTGGTTCCACATCGCGGGCCTCAGCAGTTTCTGACCTGAGTCCCCGGGAGCGAAGCCCAGCTCTCAAGAGCCCTCTTCAGTCTGTGGTGGTGAGGCGGCGGTCACCCCGTCCTAGCCCTGTGCCAAAACCTAGTCCTCCGCTTTCCAGCACGTCCCAGATGGGCTCATCTGTGTCGAGTAGTGCTGGATACCAGTCTGGGACCCACCACCAAAGTCAATTCGACCATGGCTCTGGGTCTTTGAGTCCGTCCAAAAAAAGCCCTGTGGGTAAGAGTCCACCAGCCACCGGCTCCACTTATGGTTCATCTCAGAAGGATGAGAGTGCTGCTTCAGGAGGAGCAGCCTATACAAAGAGGCAAGTATCTCATTTCCTCTGCCCACTTAGTATTTGATATCACCAGCTGGCAGTTTAATTGTAATGGGATCTAAGTTAGAGCTCTGATTAACAGTATTAAGGTAATCCCTGTTTCCTTACTTTGCATAAGCAGACATTAAAAATAATCACCCAAAGAAACCTTTAGCTTAACTCGAGCTTTCCTACCTTCCTTGAATTTGTATTGCAGCATAAAAGTTTTTTAGACTACTCTGCAATGATGTTTTCACATTTAAAATTTGCCTTGGATTCTACCAATGTAATCCAGAGAGCAGTAGAGATTTGTGGGTCAGCTACCAAAAAAATAAAAAAAATAAAAAAATAAATAAAAGGTCTTTGCCAACATGAATGGCCATTGAAGCTGTTAGACCTCTAGGACCCACCATCTGCTGTATTCGAACTGCATCGGCCCATCATGGTGGAAGAACCGCACCCACTCAACCTTCATTGAGGAGACTGGGCAGAATGGGAAAGCCCAAGGCTTAGTCCAGAAAGGCCTTGTTTTAATGCCACAAGGTGGGTGTGTATCCCAGTAGAAGCTGGCCAGGCTGCAAGTTAGGAGAGGACATGGCAGTACTTCATCTTTCTACTTGGGGAACACGGTGAGTGGAACATGTATCTTTGTGTGGTTGGATGGAGTGGGATGGCAAAGATGTTATAGGGAAGCTACAAAAGGATGAGGTTGTAGTCAGGAGGCACTTAACTCAGCAAGAAAGTCCCCTTTTCTTTCTTTCCTGTTGTTAACATATTGTTTGATGTCCAGCAGTATCGTGGTTCTTATTAATGGTACAGAGGAGATGTTCAGAATCTGTACTTTTTTGCCTTCAGTAAGCCTTCTTTAAAGTGTTAAGGTTTGTTTTTTACTAGGACCGAGTTTCGGTAGAAGACTTGAGCCTAAGCTCTGCTTTTCTATAAGAAGAATAGTGATTTTTGCCCTGGTGCTACCCCCCATTAACAAGTGTTTTGTTTTATTTGTGTTCGCAGTATATTTCATATTTAGATCTTCTAGGTGACTTGCAGCAAATTTGAAGTCTCTTTTTGAGACTTGCATTTCCAAATGTGAGTTGTATAAAAGCAAAACAGTCCAAGGTTGAACTATATGTTAATTTTGCTGAAAACAGATTTTAAATGACTGAAAGTTGGGTAAGAGCCTAGTTTTGTCCCCCTAAACCGTGCTGCAGGTAAGTAGGTTTTTTTTTTTTGCAGTATAATAAAAGTAGTATTTGCTGTTTATTGCTTTTGTAAGGCATTGCTCCATGGACTCTTAAATGCCAAGTTCTTAGATCTGTAAGAGATTGTTTCTAAGAAATTATTAGAAAGTAACCAAATGGAATGTCATGGTCATAATGAAATTTATGAGACATGTTTGCTTAGAGAATTAAAAAATCAAGAGCAGGAACAGGTGCCATTAAAAGAGCAGATTACTCAAGAGGCCTTTTGTCTGTCTCCCTTGTGTTTTTATAACTAGGTATCTAGAAGAACAGAAGACAGAGAATGGGAAAGATAAGGATCAGAAACAGACAAATTCTGATAAAGAGAAAGTGAAGGAGAAAGGGAGCTTTTCTGATGCAGATGCAAAAGTGAAATCTGATTCATTTGCTTCCAAGACTGATACTGAGAAGTCTTTTAGGGGCAGTCAGTCACCCAAAAGGTATAAGCTCCGTGATGACTTTGAGAAGAAGATGGCAGACTTCCACAAGGAGGACATGGATGATCAAGATAAGGACAAAACTAAGGGAAGAAAGGAGTCTGAGTTTGATGATGAACCCAAATTTATGTCTAAAGTCATAGCTGGTGGAAGTAAAAACCAGGAGGAAGAAAAGTCAGGCAAGTGGGAGGGCCTGATGTATGCAGGGAAGGAAAAGCAGCGGAAAGCAGAGGAGCTGGAGGAGGAGCCTTTCACAGAGAGATCCAAAAAAGAAGAGCGAGGAGGGTCCAAGAGGAGCGAAAGCGGGCACCGAGGATTTGTGCCTGAGAAGAATTTCCGAGTGACTGCTTACAAAGCAGTCCAAGAGAAAAGCTCATCCCCTCCCCCTAGGAAGACCTCAGAGAGTCGTGAAAAGCTGGGATCCAAGGGAGACTTTTCCTCAGGAAAGTCTTCATTTTCTATTACTCGAGAGGCCCAGGTCAATGTACGAATGGACTCGTTCGATGAGGACCTTGCCCGGTAAGATGTACTTGTTGATCCTCAGGGCTCTAGTGACCTATGTGGTGTCTTCTGTATGTCCCCCTGCTGTTTGGCCTTCAGTGCTGATAATCTTGCTTGCTGCAGTGAAAAATAATGTGACTGAGTGCTTATGTGTTCTGGGGCAAGATTTACTGGGGAGAAGTGTCTTTTTAGTCTATTTGACTGGCTTTCTTGGTTGTAGGAGGGCTTGTGGTTCTCTTGCTCTCTGTCATCTCCTTCAGCCCACCTACCCTACCTCTGTATCCTTTTCTTTCATGTGTTTAAAGATGTCTTTTGGTCAGGTGTGGTGGTATATGCCTGTAATCCTAGTACTTAGGAGGTTTGAGGCAAGATACCATGAATTTGCGGCTACCCTGGGCCACATAATGAGTTCAAAGGCCAGCTTGAACTACATAGGAGACCCTGTCTCAAAAAAAAAAAAAAAAAAAATTCTTATGCCAGGCATGATGCCTCACATCTGTAATCCCAGCACTCAGGAGAGTTCGCTAAGTTCAGGGCATGAGGCTCCCCTGGGCTAAATAGTGAGCTCGGGGCCAACCTGAACTACAAACCGAGACCCTGTCTCAAAAAAAAGTTTTGGGGCCAGGGATTTAGCTCGGTGTGGCATCCATATCTGCTTTGTAAGTTCAAGATCATGAAAATTTCATCTCCAGTGCCGCAAAAAAAAGTCACCTGTGAAACTCGAGGATTTGCATGTACATTTTAGTTAGGTTTGTAAAGTGTTATTATAGCCCCTGCTATCAAATAATAGAAATTTTAAGAGTTGGCGATAAACCACTCCCAGGCCGTCCCTTGGGAAAGGGTGATGAGGCATAGGCTGGCTGGACTTTTATAGTCTCTCTTTACGATTTGGAAGTCTCCTAAGCCACCTCACTGAATGACCTTGGCTGGCCACATTACTTGATTGTTTAAGTATCTTTCAGCAGCTATGGTGGTACACACCCATAATCATAGTATGTTGGAAGCCGAAGGCAAGATCACATATTTGAGCCTTGCCTGGACACTTGAACAACCCAGGAAAACCCTGTCTCAGAAGATAAAAAAAGGACTGGGGATATAATTTACTGTGAAGATCCCTGGGCTTAATACCCAGTACTACTAAAAACAAACTTCCTATTGTTCCCATTGTTGTGCATTGTATAAAATTAGAAGCAGTCCCAAAAATAATCACTGGAATTATTTAGTTTAATACCTCCCCACTTGAAGATATCCACAAATACAAAGAAATTTTTGGAGACCCATTTCCATAGTGTGCTATGTTGAGGTTACTTTAAACTATGGATGATAAAAGAAAAAGGACCAATGTAGAGAAGTTTAAAATTCATTTTAAAAAAAAGCAGTATACTTTTGTACTTTACATGTTTCTAACTCCCCTATCTTTTGACAGACCCAGTGGCTTATTGGCTCAGGAACGCAAGCTTTGTCGGGATCTGGTCCATAGCAACAAAAAGGAACAAGAGTTCCGTTCCATTTTCCAGCACATACAGTCAGCTCAGTCTCAGCGTAGCCCTTCAGAATTGTTTGCTCAGCATATAGTGACCATTGTTCACCATGTTAAAGGTGAGTCCAGACCCTCTTTCCACATTATCATTATCTGTTGTAAGCAAAAGCATGAGTGAACGAATGGGGCCATTTTTTACTTCCCTTTTCCGGTATGTTTGTTGTATGGCTTTGACTGTCTGCATCTCTGTAGGTACAGGTTCATATAAGAGTTTAGTATGCATCTCTCTTGGTAGTATAAAATGTGTTTCTTTGACTCTTAACAGAACATCACTTTGGGTCCTCTGGAATGACATTGCATGAACGTTTCACTAAATACCTAAAGAGAGGAGCTGAACAGGAAGCAGCTAAAAACAAGAAAAGCCCAGAGATACACAGGTAAGAGCCTGAGCCTAACACTCAGCAAATGCTAAACTTTGCTTGTTAAATCCTGCTGTTAGTGTTCCTTTGTGCAAAATTTAGAGTAACATCCTCCAGTCTGTATGCTAGTCGTGCACATTTGTATTTGACACTGAAAGGGACATTGAAGGCTGTAGTCTGTGGCTTTTAGGAAAAGAGTTCTCCTGATGCAAATGGACTTTTCCTCTGTTCTTCGGGGCTGACAGATGATTACCTGAGATTATTTTGAGTTTCTGTAAGAGGAATAAATGTTACTTCTTTTAAGCACACCTATGTATATCATGCATTGAATCTTTAGAAAAAATTGGCTGGAGGTTGGAGGAAAATTTTTGTAAGATTAAAGGATTTAAAAGCTCCACAGATTTAAAAGAGTATTCCATATGGTTGTGGGAATCTGTTCTGCAAAAAGAGATATGGGAAACAAAATTGGCCTTATCTGTAATTCAGTAGTCATCTCAGTAGATAGGAGGGCTGGACCATGTTTATTCAGCAGCCTTAAATTTAGGATCTCTTGGACTCTACAGGTACTTGTTTCTTACCTAGCTCCGAATAGGGCAATAGTGAGTCCACTGCTCATTCTCACAATGAAAACTGCTTTCAATTTTAGAAGAGGATATTATCAAGGCTGTTGGTAGTCAGGGCTACAGAAAGGTACAGGTAGGCCAGGGATATAGCTGAATGGTGCCATACTTACCTAGTAAGTACAGGGTCCTGAGTTCGATCCCTAGAACCAAAAAAACAAAAGCAAAAAGAAAGCTACAGGTGACTACAATATAGCATTACTGGGCTGGACCAAGAAAGCTATTTTGAGGGGCTTGTCTGTGTCCCTAAGGGCAAAGCATACGTATGTAAGTAAAGAATGTTAGTGAAGCTGGGGCAGTGATTAAGTTGCCTGCTTAGCATATGCAAAGCCCTGAGTTCAATCCATACCACCAAGGGGAGTTGGTGCTGTAAGTTATAAAGCATAAAGGAATTGGGACCTGTTACTCAGCTTAGTAAATAATACTATCAGTACTACATTCCCACTGTGAATTAGTATACTGTTTCTATTTTTTATTTTAGGAGGATAGACATTTCCCCCAGTACATTCAGAAAACATGGTTTGGCTCATGACGAAATGAAAAGTCCTCGGGAACCTGGCTACAAGGTGAACTGTTGCTTTGACTAGTAATTCCAACAAAATGAGTGCGTTGGGCATGAACTTGACAGAAATGTATTTGTTTAAATTACTCTCTACTTAAGTTTGTGTTTTTCTTTTAAGGATGGGCATAATTCTAAAAATGAACTACAAAGGGTTAATTTTTATTAAATGTATCAACAACCTTTGTGAAGTGGTTAGAATATGGTAAATGACCCCAGAGTCTGTTGAGGTGAGCTTGAGAAAAAAAAAGAGAGGCGTTTTGGAACAAGTGCCCATGATGAGAGAAGAAACTTTTTGTGATATTTTTCTGCTTGTAAGTATTATCAAATCAACTGTCTACATGCACTATTTCCAACCATGATTTCAGAAAGACATGCATGTCAGAGGAGAATGAAATATTCATATCTTAACTTAGTAGACTGTTTTCACAACTGGTCCAGTTTTTTTATAACATTGTACCATATCTGTCATCTGTCAGTTACTGTTACTTTAAAACAAAACATTACTTGGTAGCCCAGTTAGCTACATTTGCAATGATGTGCACGTAACACTGTTGTTAAAAGGTTAAAACTTGTATACAGTTCCACTGTGAAATAACTAGATTGGATTTTTAAAAACCTTAGTATTTATTGACCTTCATTCACATATACAGTTGAAATTTAACATAAGAAATGGCTATTCCTATACTGATGAGCCTTTTTTAAAAGTAGTGATTGTTACATTTTCCAAATAAATTTGTCTTACTATTGAATATGTCCAGAGGCATTCCTGTGCAGTCGCTTCTTCTATCCCACTCCCTTCTCTTTTTTTCCAAGTACCAGCCAGCTTGGCACTAACAGAAATATCAGAGGAAATCTCAACCTCCATGCTTCAGAAAGCCAGCTCCTTAATGGTTCTTTTGGACTGCCTGAGAGAGAGGCATGGCTACGTTTGTCTTTTTTGTCTTTCCTCTCAGAAACAAGGCAATAAAATAACAAAACTACAGTATAAAGTTAATAGAGAGTGGACTAACTCCTCATCCCTTCCTCCTCTGTGGAGGATTTACTTCCATTTCTTGGTTGTGTAGAGTCTTCAGATACTCTTGTGTTCTCACTTTCGCTGAGTTCCCAAGCACTGCCAAGAGCCCTGGCTGTGGTGACTGGGGCCAGCGTGCTACTACTGCTGGACTCATGCCACACCCGCAGCACAACCTGGGAGTTAAACTTACCAGGAAGTTAGCAGAAAGGGTGGACTTTTTGTTTTTTTAATTAAACTTGGAGCTGTTAATTCTTTATGAATTGTGTGTTTCAGTTTTTATTATTCCCTCACTAGAGAAATTTCTTAGTATAAATCAGCATTTTGGATGGATACTTAAGATTCCGGGTGTCTTTGTTTCTGAAGAGTGAGATAATACCACATAAAAGATAAGCCATGGGTAACTGCTTCAGTATAGAGACCAAGAGGTGAGCATTTTCCTTGCTAGCAGTGACTAGGTCTTCACCAACCTGACTGACTACTTTCCAGGGTTTATTTGGCCTTCTCTATTTGTAGACCAGCCAGAGTCATACTGGGCCTCCAAGGAAGCAGAACAAGATCCATCTGTAGGCTTTTCAGAAGGTTACCTCCCCTAGAGTTTTAACAAACTGCTTGAGTGGAGTGCCTTACATTCCCAGCGCCTCCTCTGCACTCCTCTTTTGGAGTAATACTACATTTGAGGGTGGTAAAGTTGGCAGTCCCAAATTCCAAAACCTTAATTTTGGCTTCTCTTGGCAGGCTGAGGGGAAATACAAAGATGATCCTGTTGATCTCCGCCTTGATATTGAACGTCGTAAAAAACATAAGGAGAGAGATCTTAAACGAGGAAAGTCAAGAGAATCAGTGGATTCCCGAGATTCAAGCCATTCAAGGGAAAGGTCAACTGAGAAAACAGAGAAAACACATAAAGGATCAAAGAAGAAGTATGTGAAGTCTCTGTTACCCTTTTGAAACTCAAGTAAAAGCTCTTCTCTACTTCTTTGGGCTATTCCACACTAGACGTTTCATGCCAGAGGACTTTGGGTTAGGAATTATAGCAATTTGTGCAGCTTTTTCTCTCATAAGACATATGAAAGGGTCCCGAGGAGGGTCTCTGGTTTAAACATAGTACATTTACATCAAAGGAATGTGATCCCTGTCCAGAGATTTTGTGAAGTGATATGGAAAATTACTGAGAAATTCCTTCGGCAGTTGATATGAACCTGTTCCTTATTGATGAGTTGGTTATATTTTATAAATGGCTTATTGTCATTGTGAAGTGACAAAACTACTCGGTTATATTTTATAAATGGCTTATTGTCATTGTGAAGTGACAAAACTACTCTGAAACTCAGGATGCACCTGTCTAGGATGACTGTTGATTCTAATAATGCCTTTTGCACTAGTGTTGCAGGTAGTTCTGAGAGAGATGTTCCAGAGACTTCCTTAACTAGTTGGCATTGTTGAACTTTCTAGGACAGCATTCAGGCCAAGGACCTGAAATTTCTATTTACATTTGGGGGGGGGGTATTTACATTTCTCTCTCTTTTTTTTTTTTTTTTTTTTTTTTTTTTTTTTTTTTTTTTTTTTTTGGTTGTACTGAGAATTGAACTCAAACATGGTAGGCAAGTGACTAACCACTGAGCCATAGTGTACAGTTTTGAAAGTTCCATGACTTTTCAGTTAGACTTTTCCATTGTGTCTTGTTAAAAAGTCAGAGTTACAGCTCTATATCTCCCCATAAAAAAACATTTTTGCTGTTTCTGAACATGAATTGGCAAGCTTTTATAAAAAATTAAACCCATTTTCTTTTTTGGGTTTTTTTTTTTTTTTTTTTTTTTTTTTTTTTTTTTTTTTTT
>PVIR01046419.1:0-10373 GCA_004026965.1 Petromus typicus
AAAGATCCTGTATAAGTCAAATATTCCTTTTTTAAGTCTATCAAGTATATACTAATTGTTGTAATATTTCTCTCAGAACATTCAGTGCATTCCACAGACCTAAGCACAGATTTATTTAGTAAGGCAAGTTTGGTAGGTGAGCTGCCTTTTCCTCAGTACCAGCTTTCATTCCTGCAATGGACATTGAATGAGGCAAAATTAGCTGAATTCTCCACCTTTGGGCTGTATTTAGCAGCTTGTTAGGCATGAATGTTCCCACACTGCAACTTCATGGGATGGTCCCAACATCTCATCTATGGTTAGGGGAAATCCAGGAGGATAACATGACTGACCTGCTGACAGATTCATTACACAAGTCGGAGACAACAGCTAACTTACTTATCTTGTCTCAATTGTTTCTATTTTTAACATTTAAGTAACATGCCAGAATTTAAAATTGCGACATATTCATAGAGGCATGAAAAAGAGGTCTTCTTGTTCCACCTGTTGCCATCACTGAGTAGATATCTTCATAGTCAGATTAAAACTGTAAAAAATTATGCTTTGATAAGGAAAAAAAAAAGTGATGTCATATTTAGCACCAGTGAGTCCCAGGACATGATAGTGTTCTCTGTAGAATGAAGACATGGAGCATGAATGTCTTGCATTGCACTGACTACTCTTGGTGGTGGGGAAGCTTCAGAAAAACTCAGCAAACAATGCTGACAAATTAAGAAAACACACCAGCTCTAAAAATGTGTTGGGACCACAAGAACCATCTGTGGAAGCTGCAGGTTAAACACATTTCTCTGTGGAGCCAACAGTAACTTTCATGATTTAATTTTGTTAATTCACTCATTTTACATGGGAATCTATCAATTTCTTTATTTTCAGTAAGTTGTATTGACCTGGAAATCTTAATAATTTAGACAATCATATCTATATCACAATAGACTGTACTTAAAACAATGAAAAATTAAGATATTTAGTCAATGCTATTTTTTAAAAAGATTGCATCTTTATTGGTACATTATATATACACATTATGATTGTACTCAACATTGAGAATTTGTACCGCTAAGTCGTGAGGGGAAAAATAAATGATGATAGTCAATAGTTGCTTTATACTTGTTGGTAGCAAAACATCACCACAAATAATGAAGTAATAGCAAACATAAATGTAAATCTGAAAGAGAATTAAAAAAAAACATTCTTCTAATTATATGCAAAAAATATGAATAGAATTTCCAGATATATACCTTCTAAAGGAATTTAGATGGCAGTAAAAAATCATATGCTTTTGAAAATACATTTCTTGATGTAAAAGTTAACCATAGTACTAAAAAGACAGTGTCAGATATTCATGTGAAGAATGTACACAATGAAATATTAGAATATGTATTATTAAATTATATAAAAATAATTCTAAGTACATAATATAGGCAGAAACATGGAAAGGTAAAAATTATCATTTTCCTTCTTTTTATTGAAATTTTATATAACCAAAGTGTTCTAGGAATTTTTTTTTTTTTTTTTTTTTTTTAGACAGTGTCTCACTTTGTAGTTCAGGCTGGCCCTGAGCTCAGCCTGGAATTTACAGCAATGCTCCTGCCTCTGCCTCCTAAGTGCTGGGATTATGGACATGAACCACCACACTCGGCACTGTGGTGTGTGGTACCTTGGTGTGAATCACCATGCTGGCATTGTTGTATGTGTGGTTTTTTTTTGTTTGTTTTTTGAGACAAGGTCTCACTTTGTAGTTCAGGCTGGCCCTGAGCTCAGCCTGGAATTTACAGCAATGCTCCTGCCTCTGCCTCCTAAGTGCTGGGATTATGGGCATGAACCACCACACTCGGCACTGTGGTGTGTGGTACCTTGGTGTGAATCACCATGCTGGCATTGTTGTATGTGTGGGGTTTTTTTGTTTGTTTTTTGAGACAAGGTCTCACTTTGTAGTTCAGGCTGGCCCTGAGCTCAGCCTCCAACTCACATCACAGCAATCCTTCTGCCTCTGTCTCCTGCGTGCTGAGATTACAGGTGTGAGCCACCATGCCTGGCACTGTGGTATGCTGTATTGATTGCTGCTGGGGTGAGTCTCCATGCCCAGTATTGTTATATGGTTACCAGGGATTGAACCCAGGTCCTTACGCTTGCAAGAAAGGCACTGGAACCACTGAGCTATATCCCGGCCTGATTGTTGTATGTGTCAACTGAGGATTGAACGTGGGACTTTACGCTTTCAAGACATACACTTGAACCACTGAGCTAAATCCCTGACCCTCTAGGATTATTTTTAAAAAAATTATCTCATTATTAGGCCATGGATTTAGCTCAGTGGTTCCAGTGCCTGCATTGCAAGCACAAGGTCCCAGGTTCGATCCTCAGTTAACACATACAACAATGCCAATATGGTGACTCCTGCCCATGTACCACACACCACAGTGCCGAGTGTGGTGGCTCATGCCTGTAATCCCAGCACTCAGGAGGCAGAGGCAGGAAGATTGCTGTGAGTTCAAGGATGGCCTAGGCTACATGGTAAGTTCAGGGTGAGCCTGAACTCCAAAGCAATACCCTGTCTTCAAAATAAAACAGAACATCATCTTGTTATAAAGAAGAAAATCAACTCTTTTTAGTTAATTTGTATTCTTAAATATGTTTTACTATATTTCTATATTTATGTACATTAATTGATACCATCCCAGATTGCTCAGTAGTGTATTAAAGTAATAATTCTGAAAATAACCGTTTTAAACGTTTTCTGCCTTCACTCAACGACAATTAAAAATAAGAAAAATCAAAAAAGGCAGCTGTCTGATAAGAAATGTAGACAGACCTTCATCCAGAACTATTCCTACCTTGGATAAGCAGAGTTGGTTTATTGACATGCTTCTTTAAATCATGGAAGGCAAGAAATATATTGATCTTCCAATTGCTGTTTCATTTTTAATGACAGAGTGCCCCTCAAGTTATGTGAGAGATACTCTGCAGAACCCTGGCTATCAATGTTTTGATTTTTAAATCAGTGCCAAAAGGTAACAAAAATATTTTTTGGTAAGGAAAGTATTTTCATAGCAAACATTCTTAGAGCTGCAGCTAAATTCGTTCCAGTTTGGGTCTCATTATGGAATTCATGACTTCTCTCCTCAGAGGTCAAACGTCGTCTAACACATCAGAATTAATCAGATGTACATGTTTGATTAGTTCCAGCTCTGTAGCTGCAGGCTGTCCCGCTTATCGTACCGTGACCGTGGAAACGCAGGTATCATACACTTTGTCTTTTCATTTTTTTTTTCTGTGCAGTGACCTCCCTTTTGCTTTTTGTGAAGTCTAAAATAGCAGTGCTCCTGCCTCGGGCCTCTAGAATAGTCACTCATTCCCCTGCGAGTGAGTGTGCTACGATTACACTGCAAATCACTTTTAACATAGCCCCCTTTTCGTTATGTAGTTGATCTCCAAGCTTTAAAAAATGTATTTAAATGCACTGAGTTATATTTACAAATAATAAATTTAAAAGAAACTTTTAAATATCTTTTTGATTTTTTTTAATTCTTATTTCCTCTGACAAGCTTTGACATAAATGCCTCTCATTTTTGCATATTGGAAATGTTTCTATTTTGGTCAGATCATAATTCCAGCCCACATGTATCTGCCATAACATCTCTCTTTCCTGGCAACTGTAATTTTGTTGCTCAATCTTTACCAGATTTTTCCTGTTTACTTGTCTCATGCCTATCCTTTGTTTTAAACTAGTTTGACATCATTTCTCCCAGGTGTCAGTGCTCTGATGTTCATTTGAAAAATGTCACCTAGTTAGTGTTTGAGTCCTCATGGACTCTGTGTGCTGTTTTTAGCACAAAATGATAGACAGTCCCTGGCATACCATTAGAACACATCATATTTCGTGTTTGCATTCTCTGAGAGAGGTTTTTTTTTTTTTACCTTTCAAAAAAAATAATAATTTTGCTCTTGTAAAGCTATAATCAACAATTAGCAAAATAGAACACAAGCGATTGTCAATGACAGATGAACACATTGTTATGGTTTTGATTCTAACTGCATATCATACTGCTTTAAATAACAATCTACCCAGAGTAAACATGAATAGTGGGAAAATTAATAAATTCACAGTAAATAGACTTTATTTTTACATATACATAGTAACTGATTATAGATGAGACTTTTATTGTGACTGTTAATATTCCAATGCTCTCTTAGTAATTTTATATGAAAGTTTCATTGCTCTTCTTTTGTATTGCTTTCTTTGTATCTCATAAGTGAACCTGCAATTTATAATTGATACCATGTCCTAAATATAATGCTAAAATTTTTGTGGAGTATTATTTCATATTTTGTATCTAAACACATAAGACCTACTATGGACAAAAGACATTTTTTATTAAATGTTGAATGAATCATAACAATCCTTTACATAAAAGGCCCCCAAAACTCCCTGTAAGAATCTTAAAACTAATATCCAAATTCAGTAGTAAAACACAAAATCAGCTCTCAAAAATCAGTCGCATTCATGTATACCAATAATTAGCTCAGTGAGAAGGAAATTAAGGAAACATTATCTTTCATAAAAACATCAAGAAAAATGGAATGCTGAGGAATTAACCAAGAAAGTGAAAATCCTGTACAATGAAAACTATATTATTCTGAAGAAGGATATTGAAAATGATTTATGAAAATGCAAAGATATCCTCCATTACTGGATAGACGGAACCAATATGGTCAAAATGCCCATCCCTCAAAAACTGTTATGTATGGGCCAGGGAGTAAGCTCAGTGGTTCCAGCACCTGTCTTGCAAGCACAAGGACCCGGGTTTGATCCCCGGTAATCATATACCATACTGGGAATGGAGACTCACTCCCAGCAGCAACCAGTACAACATACCAACATACCACAGTGCCGGGCATGGTGGCTCATGCCTGTAATCCTAGCACTCGGGAAGCAGAGGCAGGAGGATTGCTGTGATGTGAGTTGGAGGCTGAGCTCAGGACCAGCCTGAACCATAAAGCGAGACCCTGTCTCAAAACAAAAAACAAAAAACAAAAAAAAAACTGTTATATAGATTTAATTTAGCCCCAAAGAAGCAAAATATCAATATCATTCCTTATGAGGATAGTAATTCTAAAACTGACATGGGCCAGAAGAAATTTAAAGTAGTAAAAGCAATTCTAGGCACCAAGGTAGGATATGTCATAATGCCAGATTTCACTTATACTACAAGGCTACAGAGATAATGACAGAAGGGTATAGGCTAATAACACAAACAAAAATCTAAAAACAAAACAAAACAAAAACTAAACTAAAACAGCAACATAACAAAAATAAAACCAAAAATGAATAAATAAAAAAGTTTCTAGGTCAGTGGAATAGAAGACAAGAAACCACTTCAGGCATATTCACCATGCTTCCTTTGAGGAAATACTCCAATCCTTATGATGAAGGGAATTAACTTCTTTCAAAATGGTGCTGGGAAAACTGTTGATGCACATGCCAAATGTTGAACTTAGACCCATATGTCTCACCGTACACTAAACTAAAATTGAAATGGCTAAAAGAATAAGAATAGAAAAAAAAACCCATAAGAATAGAAATATTTAAAAGATTAAAAAATAAAATGGGTAAAACTCATGATGACACAGGTGTTGGCATAGATTTTCTCAACAAAATCCTGTTGCACAAGAAATAATACCAAGAATCAACCAATAAGATCACATCAAATTAGAAAGCTTCTGTAATAACCAAAGAAACCACCAACAGAGTGAATAGACAACCTACATTATAGGAAAAAATTGCCAGTTACTCCTTAACAGACCAATAGGTAGAATATAAAATGAGCTCAATAGCATTAGCTCCCCTTCACTTTAAAAAGACCCAGTTGTAAAATGGACCTTTAAAATGAAAAGACACTTCTCAGTTGAAGACACACAGATGACCAATAAATGCATGAAAAAAAAATTAACATCTCCAGTCATTTGAGAAATATAAATTAAAACAGCATTGAGATTTCATCTCACTACAGAAAGAATGTCTACTACCATCAAGAAATCAACCGAATAGAAATACAGAAAGGCTCTTGGCACATAGCAACTTCTCATTGCTGATGGAACTGTAAATTGACACAGCCATTGCAGAAAACAGTATGGAGAATCCTCACAAAATTGGAAGCAGAGGCTGGGGACTTAGCTCAGTGGTTCCGGTGCCTGTATTGCAAGTGCAAGGACCCGGGTTCAATCCTCGGTAACCACATACAATACTGGGCGTGGAGACTCACACTCAGCAGCAATCAGTACCACATAGCACAGTGCCGGGCGTGGTGGCTCACACCTGTAATCCCAGCACTCGGGAGGCAGAGGCAGGAGGATTGTGATGTGAGTTTGAGGCTGAGCTCAGGGCCAGCCTGAGCTATAAAGCGAGACCCTGTCTCAAAAAAACCTAAAAGAAAAAACAAAAACAGAAACAAAAAAAAAAACTGAAAGCAGAAATTCCAGTTTATCCAGGTATCCCTCTTCCATGTGTCTTCTCAACATAATCTTTAAATTTAGAGAATAAAAATTCACTCCCAAAAGTCATACTGAGTTTTAAGCAAGGAACATGGTCATTTCATTGAACCTGAGAAAAATCGAGGGTCCTAGTGTGTCTCCAGAAAGCTACATCTTTGTATGTTGTGTTTGCTTCTCTATGTGACTCACAGAATGTCATAACTATCTTAATAGTTTGACATAATACTAAGGACAGAAGTGCATAAACATATTTCATACAGTTCAGTTTCAATCCTCAAAGAATTCAGTGGAGTAATTCCAGTTTATGCAGGCTTGATGCTGTAAGTAACTTATACTAGCAATGAGTCAAGAAATATTAATGGCAGTGAATACCAGTAGAAGTGAAGTAGAAATCTAATTCATTACTGGGGATTGAACTACCTAGTGCTTGCCAGGTAGGTGTGGCATCAATTGAACTAAACCCCCTGAACATAATATTGTTTTTGGCACTATTCTTCTCTAAGTGTCACTACTAAATTATATTTCAAATTTATTTATGAATGAAGAGAAAATATTTTATTCACATCAAATTTTAACTATAGTAATTTACTTCTTGATGGTGATACATACTGAGCAGTTTTCCATTTGGCAATGTCTTTACTGAGTGAACTTCAATAGGATGTAAAATGTCGAGGATTGCAAACATTTCAGAGACCAAGAGGCAAGACTGCAACTCAAAGCCTACTAATAATTGCAAAGTGCCAACACTGCAACTGAACGTGACTACTAAGATTTTAGATTAGATAACACAACTCATAAATGCACATCTTTTGTTTTTAAAAGCACAATAACAAAACTGTCAATGATACTAACTGCTCTTTACTGTAAGGTAAAAGTTCACATTTGTCATGTTTTTCCACCACAATATAACCTTTGCTATGGCATTCTAATGTTAATGGCATTTGTCAAAACCTGTCTGGGGCAACAAGGAGGGCTCAGGGTGCCTGGCATGGCACACATGCCACAGATCACTAGAACTGTACCAGGACATGATAAGATGGCTAGGATGTCACTAGAACACATAATGTTAGGAGATGGTACGGGATATGCATCTGTTGTTGCTGAATATATCCAAAGCTTTTGTACATAATGATGGGAAGAAGGGTTGAAGGAGAGGAAAAGATTGAGGGCAAGTTATATCATGTAGAGGTACAAATTTCCTAGGATGAATGTGATCATTCAGTATATCTAACATATGTCAATAAAATTAACTTAAAATACATCACTCTAGAACTCATGTCTGTAAATACACATGTTAAAGTTGATTAATATTAATTTTTTTAAATTAGTAATTTAACTCAATTGTGAGTACTTATTTTATAATGTTATATATCATATTATTTAGGGAATAAATAGATCTTTTCAACTAGTTTATCCCAATAATAATAATTTACCCACTGAAAGCAAAAATAATTAAATCATTATTTTTAGGCTATGACAAAATACCATGATCTATATAGGTTATATATTAAAAAAAAAATTCTTCATCATTTTAGAAGCTCAGAAACAAGGCAAGGGTGGACACAGAGACCCTGGTGAGAGACTCTTCTCTGTTTCAGATTATAAAACTCTTACTATGTTCTCAGAGTAGGACGTCTCTCAACAGGATCCTTCAGCAAACTCCACTTCCACAGAGCATCACCTTGGTGATTGCAATTTCACCTCCTCAATTTTGTATGAACAGAAATATTCAGGTACATTCAGTGTTAAATATTGTTACAGAAATTAGAAACAAGCTTCATAATTTCTGAGTGAGGAAATAAGGTTATATGTTGTGGAAAATCAATAATAGTGACGAGCAGACAAGAAATTGACTTGCAAGCTCCTAAGGAAAACTTGTTTTGAAAATACAACATCAGTTTTCAAATGATCTTGTGACCGCTGACTGTTATCTGTTCTGGAGGATTGCAGTAAGCACAATTTTGTACTGTCTTCTCCACCTGTAAAACCCTTTATATGGCCTAATTGCTACAGCCAATGAAAAGATAATGCAGTGTAGAAAAAGAATAATTAACTTTGCAGATGGAAGTAAAGGTGCAACAAGACATAGGATAACTGGCTAGGTTCAACATACAGGGGTAAAAAAAGTGAATAGTTCTAAGAGAAGAAGAGGGAGGTATAGGAAAGAGAACAGAGAAATGCCAGCATGAAAAGCACTTAACCCTTCTTTGCAGGCTTTGAAAACAGAAAGCATGACACAGGCTGAAGACTGCAACAGCTTCTAGATACCGGAAGGAGCAAGAGTCTACAGGAAGGCTCCACCTCCACAGCACCTTTACAGGTCAGTGAGATTCTTTTGGGATTTCTGCTCTCTGAGCTGTAAGATCATAAATAGGTGCTACATTAAACTGCTAAGCTTGCTGTACTTTATTACATCAATGGAAGATTAATACAGAGCTAAAAGAAACATCGAGTGACAAGCTCCTGCAGTTTTCTGAGGAAGTAGTTGACAGAAAAGTGAAAGAGGCAGAAAATAAGAGTGCAAGATGTCTGAGCATTATTAGTCTGAAATGAAGCTAAAATACAAACTGCCACTGGGAAATAAGTTTAAATATGTGTTCAAGTTGGAATTGTTAGAAGTGGAATACATATTTAGTTCTTCAAAATATTAACATAGAATGTTGACACTATCAGTCTTTAAATGAAGGAGAAGGAAAAAACACAAGCTAAGCACCTGTTCACAGCAGTGGATCCAGAGATAGACCTGTGTGAATATCACCAACATCTCGATTGGCAACTGTTTCTCTGAATTGATTTGTATTTACTGGTCATATGAGAAATCATACGTTATCATTAATAAAGAAAACAAACTATGGGAACTAATCATCATATAAATTATATTACATTTTCTAATTTATATTTCTAGTAAAAGTAGAATTTCTCTGTGGGACCATCTTCCTGAATTGAAGTCAGAATATTTCCTAAGGAAGCATAATTTTAAAAACTTAAGCCCACTTCAGAATGACTTGTGTACCTGCCAGAAAGTCCACACTGAACCCTAGTGTATCTTTAGAATTCTAAATATACCTAAGTAAGTTTTGTATCATTAGTATAATAACCTAACCCTTTCATTCTGCATTGCCATCCTTTATTTGCACTAAATGATGAGAAATCAGTGTCCCCAGAAGCCTTACCCTTGGATAATGTGTGTTGCTTAGTAACAGTGCTCTTATGCACCTAAATAATGAATATTAGAGTTTTCCAAGAATCTTTTAATTCAGAAGCACAATAAAAAACACTATTATCTAGAGGAAACCATATCTACATAAGAACAGTGAAATCATTGTTCTGTGTATAAATGAGAAATACTTCTACTTCCCCAAAATTAAGTAGGTATTCAAATTGGTTTGATTATGTGACCAAAGAAAGAAAGAAAAAATGATAATCAAAAAAGAAGAGTTAATTTTTTGAGCTCTTTATATATTCTAGATAATAGCCCTTTATCTGAGGAACAGCTGGTAAAGATTTTTTCCCACATTGTTGGTTGCCTGTTTGCACTGTTGGTGGTTTCCTTTGCTGTGCAGAAGCTTTTTAAAAGAATGAGGTCCCATTTGTTGATTTCCTTAGCCATTTCCTGTGCTACACCTTGGAAACAACCCGTGTCCATCAACTGGAGACTGGATAAAAAAGCTGTGGTTCTTCTACAGAATGGAGTACTACTCTGCCATAAAAAATGATAAGTTTGAATCATTTCTCCTTAAATGGACATACCTTGAGGATATCCTCATAAGTGAAATAAATAGGTCACAGATAGGTACATATCGCATCTTTTCTCTGGTATGAGAAAATGAAGATGTAAATGAGTCCTAGCATTGTATGTTATATATTGTGAAATAGAAAAT
>PVIR01046420.1:0-10262 GCA_004026965.1 Petromus typicus
TATGTCAGAGGGAAGATGCAAAAATCAATATGTAGGTAATGTAGGCGAATTTTCTCACTATGTGCTAATAACAAACCATAATAATAACTTAGTATTGTTTAGATGGAGGATATCACTCAAGCCTCATGTATTTAGAGGTGGGACTTTTGGAAAATGACTATATTATATGTGACCTGCAACTGAGTTGCTGTTAGGAAATGGGGACTGGTTAGATCCATACCCCGGGGATGTCCTGAAGGTAAATACATTTGAGTATGAATGACTCAATGTTATCATTTTTAATGGCAGAGTAATACTCCATTCTAGAAAAGAACTGCACCCTCTTTATCCATTCTCTAATTGATGGACAGTTTGGTTATTTTCAAGATTTAGCAATCACAAACTGAGCTGATATAAACATGGGTGCACATATGTTGGTGTGACTTGAATCTTTTACTTTTGTTCCTTCTTGGGCTCATGGCAATCTCAATGTTTTCTAAATATTCTAAAAAAACCCTCCAACTTTGGATTTCAATTTAAAATACTTTGAAGGTGAGGGATTTAAATCAGTGGTTCCAGTAACTGCCTGGGAAGTATAAGGTCCCGAGTTTAGTCCCTGGTAACACACACCGCTATGCTGTGGCTAATGAATCTCTCCTGTAATCTCAGCACTCAGGAGGGAGAGGCAAGAGGACTTCCATGAGTTCAAGGCCAGCCTGGGCTACATAGTAAGTTTGGAGTAGCCTTAATTATAAAGTGAGATGTTGTGTCAAAAAAAATTAAAAAGAACAAGCAAACAAAAAACAAACCAAGCAAATGAAAAAAACAATTTTAAATTATCTTAATATTTTCTGTTGTGATATTTTATTTAATTAATTAATTAATTAATTTTTTGCATTTGAACATATTTTTTAATTGAAATCTTTATTGGTATATTACATATACACATCATAATTGCACTCCACAATGGGTATTTGTACCAGTATAAGACACAAATTAATTTTCATTTTTTTCCATAGTCCTACTCACCCTACTACCCCCTATATACATACAATTTGTTTCCTTTCTTTTTTGTTATAATCTCATTATTTTTCTGCCTTTACCCTATTATACTTTGAGTATTTTCTATTTCACAATATATAACATACAATTCTAGAACTCATTTACATCTTTATTTTCTAATACCAGAGAAAACATGCAATATGTACCTATCTGTGACCTATTTATTTCACTTATGAGGATATCTTCAAGGTATGTCCATTTAAGTATAAATGATTCAAACTTATCATTTTTTTAAGGCAGAGTGATACTCCACTCTGTAGAAGAACCACAGCTTTTTTATCCAGTCTCCAGTTGATGGACACTTGGGCTGTTTCCAAGATGTAGCAATCACAAACAGCTGCAGTAAACATGGGTGCTTATATGTCATTGTAATATGAGTCTTTTAATCCTTTTGTGTATATACCTAGCAGAGTGATGGCTGGGTCAAATGGGACCTCCGATACTAGGTTTTGAGGAATCTCCAAACAGATCTCCACAGGGTTTGTATGAGTCTACAGTCCCACCAACAGCGGAAAAGTGTTCCTTCTTCTCCACAGCCTCGCCAACATTTGCTGTTGGCTGAATCTGAAATGGCAGCCATTCTTTGTGGATTGAGATGAAATCTCAGTGTTGTTTTCATCTGCTTCTCTCGGATGCCTAATGATGTTGAGCACTTTTTCATATGCTTCTTAGCTGCTCTTACTTCTTCCTCTGAAAAATATCTGTTCATTTCAGATACCCATTTTTGAATTGGGTCTTTCAATTTGGGTGGGCTGATTTTTTTGAGTTCTTTATATATTCTAGATAGTAACCCTTTGTCTGAGGAACAGCTGGTGAAGATTTTTTCTCACATTCTTGATTGCCTTTTAGCTCTGTTGGTGGTTTCCTTTGCTGTACAGAAGCTTTTTAAAAGAATGAGGTTCTATGTGCTGATTTCTTCTGCCAATTCCTGTGCTATAGTTTTGTTCATGAAGTCTTTCCCTAAGCCAGTGTTTTCAAGAGTTTTACCTAACCTGTTTTGCAACAGGTTTAGAGTGTCTGTTTTAATATTTAGGTCTCTTATCCACTTTGATTTTAGCTTGGTACACGGTGAAAGAGTTAGATCTAGTTTCAGTCTCTGCCAAGTTAAAGCCCAGTTTTTCCAGCACCATTTCTTAAAGAGGCTATCTTTCCTCCATTGAGGATTTTTGGCTCCTTTGTCAAAGATGAGGTGGCTCAGTGTATCTAGAGTAGTTTCTGGATCTTCTAGTTTACTCCATGACTGTTACTTTGCCAGTACCATGCAGTTTTTATCACAGCAGCTATATAGTATAGTTTCAGATTCCGAGTTGTAATATCCCCTACCATATCCCTGTTGCTTAGAATTGCTTTGGCTATTGTAGGTCTTTTGTGGTTCCAGATGAAGTTTAGATTTTTTTTTCTAGATTTGTGAAATATGCTGTTAGGATTTCAATCGGTGTTGTATTGAAGATGAATAGTAGCATTGGGAGGATATCCATTTTGACAATATTGGTTCTTCCTACCCAGGAGCAAGGTATGTCTTTCCGTTTTTTGATAACATCTTCCATCTCCTTTTTCAGAGTGCTATAGTTTTCAGAGTAGAGGTCTTTCATCTCCTTTGTTAGATTGATTCCTAGATATTTTATATTTTTGGGTGCTATTGTGAAAGGGACTGACTCCCTAGTTTCTATCTCAGTGGGTCTACTGTTTGTGTATACAAAGGCTATTGATTTTTGAACGTTGACCTTGTGACCAGCTAAGCAGCTAAAATTGGCAATTAGGTCCAGCAATTTTTTAATTGAGTTTTTGGATCCTCTAGATAGAGTATCATGTCATCAGCAAATAATGACAATTTAACTTTTTCTTTTCCAATCTTTATTCCTTTTATTTCTTTCTCTTGCCTAATTGCTATGACTAATATTTCCAGAACTATATTGAACAGAAGTGGTGAGAGAGTACACCCTGTCTTTTTCCTAATCTTAGTATGAAAGGTTTCAGTTTTTGACCATTTAGTATGATACTGGCTGAAGGTTTCTCATAGATAGCTTTTCTTAGTTTGAGACACAGACCATCTATTCCGATCTTCTGTAGAGTTTTGAACATAAATGAGTGTTGTATTTTGTCAAATGCTTTTTCTGCATCAATTGAGATGATCATATGTTTTTTTTGTATTTGAGCCTGTTAATATAGTGTATAACATTTATTGATTTACGTATGTTGAACCATCCTTGCACCCCTGGGATGAATCCAACTTGGTCAGGGTGTATAATCTTTTTGACAATTCTCTGTATTCTGTTTGCCAGGATCTTATTGAGGATTTTGGCATGGATGTTCATTAGGGGTATTGGGCTGTAGTTCTCTTTTTTTGGTTGGATCTTTCTCTGCTTTTGGAATCAGTGTAATGGTTGTTTCCAGGAATGAGTTTGGGAGTACTGCTTCTCTTTCAATTTCATTAAAGAGTTTAAGAAGTAGCGGCACTCACTCTTCTTTAAAAGTTTTATAGAATTCAGCAGTAAATCCATCAGGTCCAGGGCTTTTCTTTGTTGGCAAGTTTTTAATTACATTTTCAATTTCACAGATTGTTATTGGAGTATTTAACATTTCTATATATTCTTTATTCAGCTTTTGGAGTTTATATGTGTCTAGAAATCTATGCAATTCTTCTACATTTTCCATTTTATTAAAGTATAAATTTTCAAAGTAGTGTTTATTATCCTCTGGACTTCCTCTGGTTCAGTAGTAATTTCTCTGTTCTCATTCCTAATAGCATAGATATGAGCCTTTTCCTTCCTTTGTTTAATGAGGTTGGCTAAGGGTCTATCAATTTTGTTTATCCTCTCAAAGAACCAACTTTTTGATTCATTGATTTTTTTGAACCATTCTCTTGGTTTCTATTGCATTAATTTCTGCCCTGATCCTTATAATTTCTTGCCTATTGTGAGCTTTGGGTTTGTTTTGCTCTTCTCTTTCTATTTGCTTGAGGTTCAGCATTAAGTTGTTTATTTGAGCTTGTTCCATTTTCTGGATGTAGGCCTTTACTGGTATGAATATTCCTCGTATAACTGCTTTCCTTGTGTCCCATAAATTTTTATACGTTGTATTTGGGTTATCGTTTAGTCATAAGAACTGTTGGATTTCTTCTCTAATTTCTTCTGTGATCCATTGGTTGGTCAGCAGAGTGTTGTTCGGTTTCTATGTGCTTGTGAGGATCCTGGGTTTTCCTTTGCTATTCAGCTCCAATTTCAGGGCACTATGGTCTGACAGTATACAAGGGATAATTTCCATCCCTTTATATTTGCTTAAACCTATTTTATGAATGAGCACATGGTCTATTTTGGAGAATGATCCATGAGCTGCTGAGAAGAATGTAAATTCTGACTTTGTGGGGTGAAATACTCTGTAGGCATGTATTAAGTCCATTTGCTGAAGAGTCTGGTTGAGCTCAAGAGTTTCTTTATTGACTTTTTGTCTAGTTGATCTGTTTCTTTATGACAGTGGGGTATTGAGGTCCCCTACTATTATTTTATTGGAATTTACCTGGTTTTACATGTCTGTTAATGTTTGTTTTAAATAGTTGGGTACATTAGAATTTGGAGCATAGATATTTAAGATTGTGATTTCTGTCTCTTGGATTTTTCCCTGAACTAAAAGATAGTGTCCATCTCTATCTCTCTCTAGCAGTTTTTGCTTAAAGTCTATTCTGTCAGCAAATCAAATCACCACTCCTGCTTTCTTGCTGTTTCCTGTCACATGGAGTACTGTTTTCCATCCCTTTACTTTCAATCCATGGGTTTCTCTCTTTTTAGGTGTGTTTCTTGTATGCAGCAGATGGTAGGATCTTTCTTTTTGATCCACTCTGCCAGTCTGTATCTCTTAATTGGCCCGTTGAGTCAGTTGACATTAATGGTTATGATTGATATAGGCAAATTTAGTGCTTCCATGTTTTCCTGTTCTTGGCTGTGTTATTCTACTTTTGTCCTTTTCCCCTCAGTTTCTTGTTTGTTCCCATGGGTTGACTCAGTTAGGTCTCATGGATTTGTAACTTTCCTTATTTTTCTCCAAGATATTCTTTAGACAGTTTTGGAGTACAGGTTTCATATTTGTGAAGTTTTTCATATGTCCTTTGTTATGAAAGTATCTTATTTCCTCATCAATTTTGAAGGATATTTTCGCAGGATACATTAGCCTGGGTTGGAAGCTGTTTTCCTTTAGGGCGTGAAAGACTTCACTCCAGGCTCTTTTTGCATTGAGTGTTTGAGTTGAGAAGTCCGCTGTCATCCTGATGGGCTTCCCCTTGGAATGTAAGTGTTTTCTTTTTTCTGGCTGCTTTCAGTATTTCATTCTTTTTTTTTTTTTTTTTTTTTTTTTGATATTTTAGACTTTTATAATTATATGCCTAGGTGTAGATATTTTCATGTCACGGGTATGTGGCATTCTGTATCCTTCATATATTTGTATGTCCAATTCTTTTCCTTTTCCTGTGAAGTTTCCTTCCATTGTCTCTGTGAATAGTTTTTTAATGTCTTTAGCATGGTCTCCTGCTTTCTCTGTGACTCCAATCAATCTTATGTTATTTTTGTTTGAATCATCTAGGGAGCTGTTGAATTGACTTTTCATTCTCGCTTGCTTTTTTTCTCCATAGATTGTGCCTTTCCTGTTCATTCATTGAGATTCTCTCTTCTAGGTCTGAAATTCGGTCTTCTGCCATCTTCATTATATTGAGCAAACTTTCACATTTTTGCTTAGTTTCCTGGACCTCTGCTTATAGGTGTTTAAAAGGTTCCATTGCTTTTACTATCTTGGGTTCTATTAACTCGATGATTTCCTCTTTAGCTTTATTAATCATCATGTTGACAGTGTCGAGTATCTCTGCTTTCATCTCAGAGATCAGTTCTGATTTCCATTTTACTAGATCTTCTTTGGTTACCATTTGTGAGGACCCTGGAGACTGGCCTTTCAAACTTCTCTATTTCCCTTCCCTCTGTGTTACCTTGAGGTGAGGAACTTTGTATTTGAGACTTTGAGTGTTTCCTCATCTCTGAGTTTTTGTCCTTGCTGTTGTTTTTGTCTTTGTACCTGCCCTGTTTTCTGGCGCTGTTTGTTGCAAGTCTCTTTCCTCCTAATAGTTAGGAATATTAAAATATCAGTGTTTCTTGGGTTGTTCTTTACAGTCTGTATTGGGACCTAAGGAAAAACCCCTAGATCTGGCATACCATATGAGGCACTCAAGCAATATAGTCAGAACATCTTCTCCCATCTGTTTTAGAGGCAGGAAGGTTCTGAATCCTGCACTGCTACTATGGCGCTGCCTGAGGTTCCAATGGGTCCGTCTGCTCACCAGTAGAGTCCCTGCACTTGCTTGTGCAGTCAGCCTAGAGGCCAGTAGGCTGCTGGCACTGTAGAGCTGCAATGGAACTGGCTGATATTCCACCTGGCCCACCAACTTACCAATACAGAGTCCCTGTATGTGCTTCTGCAGTTGATGTGGAGAAAGTCAGACTCTGGCCTTCCTTGGCTGAGATATCTGCTGCTTCTCTGATTCTGCCCTCTGTTATATTCCATCCCGTGGCATTCTTCTGGAGTAGGCCTGGAGGCCAGCAAGCTCCAACCCTGGCGCGGATGCAATGGCACCTAATGTCACCTCCAAAGCTGCCTCCGCAGTGCAGCCTGCTGCCACACTCAGTCCCTGGGTGCTCTTCCAGATAAAATAATGATTTTTGACATGAAAATTTCTATGTTAACAAGCTAGAAGTCTTGACAGCTGTATGTATGGTGGATGTATTGCAGTAGTTAGTTTTAGGCTGTCCTAGGACACATATGTTGTGTGTGATATGTGTGAGCTTGAAGGTCATTGCAAGTCTTTTTTCCCCACCATCTCTGCATTTATATTCAAATTTTCCAAGAAATGTTGTAGTATCAGTCTTATTTTACAGTCAATGAATGCAAAGCATTCAAAGCTTAAGACTCTTCCCAATAAAGGGGAATTGTGAGCTATATCACAGAAAACTGTGTGGGTGTTTTAGATTGTGAAATGACAAAAGTGAAATGTGTTTGAATGAGTCTTGTACTATTTCATTATAAGCAAGTTTCATTATAACTATAGTTAACACTTTCCCCAGATCACATTCGTAGTTACAGCTTCTGATGTTGAAGTGTGCATCAGAACAGCTTCTCTCTAATGAATTCAAGTGCAAATTGTTGTGATCTTGGAGAACAGCCGGGTTCCCGTCCTCCAACTTCATCCCTGCTAAGGAGCCATTTTCTTTTATGAGCTAGTTGTGAACTGACTTCTTTGTTTGAATAAGTTGACAGATGTTCAAATATTGAGCAGACTAATATTGAATGATATGGCTTTTTAATTTTTTTATTTAATCTCTACTGGTACATCGTGAATACACAACATCATTCCACTCAACATTGAGAGTTTGTACCAGAATATGACACTTGATTCTCATTTTTTCCCTTTTCCCCCCACCTTGCAACCCCCTACCCCCTATATACACAATCTTTGTTTTGTTTTTATTTGTTTGGTGCTGGCTTTCTTGAAAAGAATTCAAAGAAGTGTAGAGGATAGTTTATTTTTCTTCTTTGCTTTACTAAAAAATAAAACACAAATACCATAACATATAATCACAAACTAGTAAAGTCATCTTTACAGAAGAAACTGCTACTATGAAGCTGAAAGAGAAAATGTATTGTGTGGGATTTTTGAGTGGATTTATTACCTAATTTAGAAATCCCAGTCAAAGAATGATATGTAATTTTTATTAATAATTTTTATGAGGGAAAGATGCATTGAATTGTACTTATTATCTTATAAAGTTTTAATTACTTAAGACAATTTTCAGTGACACTATATAATATAGGTGAAATACATGGATATCTGGATTGCTGTCTTGTTTTGGAAACAATTGAATGTAACCTTAAATAAACATAACCATTCAACTATTAAAGCTGCCTTTTAAAATAAGGTATAATTCAATAGCTGACATTTTATTTGGAAGTGCTATAGAGATGTCATCTGGAATATGAACATGTGTATTAAGTTTATGTGTACTATTGTCCCTAATTTGCAAACTATGTATTTTATGATCCAAGGATGATTTTCTATGACTAATGTTATATTCTTATTAAAACATGAAGATATTTGTCATATTTGATTAAAAACTAACACTAAAATTGTTCTTTGTTATGATCATTTTAATATAAAATCAAATCATCATATACAGTTGAATTGTGGGATTGAACAGGAAAAGTAGTGTCAGATGTTTTGAGCATTTTGACTTTGGCAAACATCATGCAATGTAAGCATGCATTAGGCACCACACTGTATACTTTGAGTACTAAAATCTTATGAATTAAACATTCAAAAAATAACTGTGTTTTATGAAAAGTTATTGTCCAAAGAAAGCCAGGGTTACTAATGGAACATTTTTCTTTTATTCCTAGTAAACTATTAATGTAAATAACTTTCACAGTATAAAACCAGTATTTTTTAATATAGCTGTACTGTAATTTGAATTTTTAGTGCGTTGTTTTATTTAATATTATGGCATTTCATTTCTCTGTACCATCAAACCTGAATTTGTAAGTGTTACTTTTAAAAATGATACACTTTTCACCATATTATCTCGTAAAGTTAATCATTTTATCAGGCATTCATTTTTACATTTATTATATCATAGATTTATATAATAGGGATCATTCAACATTAGGCCTTTTACATATCTCTTGTTTCTTCTTCTTTGTAAATTTCTCTGCATTAAATTAGTATGGGGATCTGTCATGGATATTTTTAAATATGCATAGCTAAATTGTTTTTCTGAAGGTTGTGCCAGTTTAATCTATTCCATGAAAGATAAGTATGTAGAATATGCTTTTCTTCATTTAACAAGTTTTATTCAGAAATGTCTCCTTTAGTAATATAAACATACTTATGTAGGATCTTTCAATTTAGTTAAGAAGAGGAACCATTTTTTTGACTTGCAGGAAGGGTGAATATATTCAGAAATGGGTGAGTCAAAAACTCTTTGCTAATGGACGTACCTTGAGGACATCCTCATAAGTGAAATAAATAGGCCATAGATGTGTAAATATCCTATCTTTTCTCTGGTATGAGAAAATAAAGATGTAAATGAGTTCTAGAATATATGTTATATACTGTGAAATAGAAAATACTCAAAGCAAAATGGGGTGAAGGGGGAAAATAATGAGATTATAACAAAAAAGAAGGAAAACAAAGTTTATGTATGTAGGGGATGGGGAGGTAGAGTAGGAAGGGCTACAGGAAAAAATGAGCATTGACTTGTGCCATATACTGATACAAATTCTCATTGTTGAGTGTAACTATGATGTGTATATGTAATGTATCAACAAAGTTTTCAATTAGGAAAAAAAAAAACTCTAGGTTAAGTTGTCTGACCTTTAACATAAATAAGGCTTTGAAGATATTTTGTATTTCACATGTTAAGACTCTGCATGCCACACAGGTAGGGTAGCCTCGAACAGAATCGAACTCCATATTCAGTATAGTTGTTTCTCATAGGTGTAAAAATCCAAAGAGCATCCATTATGTGATAATTAACTGGAATCCCTTTCAATGAACCCTTTTTTCCAAAGGAAACTTTGGAACTAAACAGGCTTCTTTTCACTGGACAGTCAGATGAGAGTCTAGGCCATCAATGATGTGTTGCAAGGTCATAGTAACCATGAAGCTGGAGGACAGGCGAGATCTGAGTGGAAATGAGATGATAAAAACCATTTCACAGACATTTGAAGAGTTCCCAAGAATTCTTTCTGAATTATTCAACCTACATTTTAGTACTTTAACAAATATTCTTCCAATCCTTTTTTTTTTTTTAATGTTTTAAAACTAGACATTGAGAATATTTCAGGCAACACTGGAGAGCAAGATGAAGAAGTCTTGTCAGAGGAACAAGTGACTACTTAAGTATATTTTCCAAATAAGGACTTCATAGTGTCACTGTTTAAAACAGGATTTATCGCATTACACCAATAGATTTTCTGTTCACCCAAGTATACTCTAAAATAGCAAGATAAACTCAAAGTGCTAACTCTTTATCACATAATAATTATTATCAAATACTTTTACTATTTCTACATCACTGGTACTATTTTCAAACTTTAAAACTATTTTACAAAAAATAAACCAATGAGGGGACTATTTTCAAGACCTTCAACTAAAAAGTAAAAAGCCATCTTCAGTATCTTTCCCTAAATAT
>PVIR01046421.1:0-10265 GCA_004026965.1 Petromus typicus
AGGCTGGCCCTGAGCTCAGCCTCCAACTCACATCACAATCCTCCTGCCTCTGCCTCCCGAGTGCTGGGATTACAGGCGTGAGCCACCACGCCCGGCACTGTGGTATGTGGTACTGGTTGCTGCTGGGTGTGGGTCTCCACACCCAGTATTGTTATGTGGTTACCGGGGAATCGAACCCAGGTCCTTGCGCTTGCGAGACCGGCGCCGGAACCACTGAGCCAACTCCTCGGCCCCGATACTGCTCAATTCTTACTCCTAAGGCTTACTGCTCCTGAGGTCTCAGCTGAGTGCCCAAGGGTGTGTACTGCCTGGCTGAGCAGAGAGCGGAGGTCTGGCTGCTGCAAGGGGAAAGATGGTCTGGGAAAAAGTTATCTGACAGCTGTGACAGTCCACAGGGTCTGCCAGATAGCTGCAGAGGTTGCAGTGCAGGCTGGGAAGAGTGGGAATACTGTACTCAGCTCAGGTAGCACCTTCTGATACCACAGTTAGAAATGTCTTCCAAGGCAGAAATCTGGGACCAACCAGGCCTCACCTGTGTGTTATTTTTCTAAAGTTCACAGGGCTGCATTCAAAAGATAGCTGCTACACATGTTTTGTCTAGTCATGTAATGCAGAAGAGAATTCCTGAGCCAGTTATTCTTACATGAAGAGACAAAGATTTTTTTTTTAACTGATAGGTTTACTTTCCCTCTTGTTCTTTTTCTTCTTTCTTTTTAAATTGATTTGTTGAAGCAACTGGCTAGTCTGCTCTGTGGAGCTTTCCATTTCCTGGATTTTTCTGCTTGTATTGTATTCCCCTGCAGTTTAAGATGTCCCTCTGTAAGGTGGCAGTTAGAGCCAAGGCCTGACTTGATTTAGTGAGATTGTGTTTTCTTGTTTGGCAAAAGGACTTTGTAGTACCGCTTCTCGGCCTTTTGGCTAAGATCAAGTGTAAAAGGACTTTGTAGGTAGCTGTTGTTGTGTAACTTTAGTAGCCATTGGTGATCCCTACATGGGTCCATTAGCTCACTGGAAATTTTCAAAATGGTAATACTTTAATTCCTTTATTCCTTCTTCATTTACCAGACCATGTCTATAAAGAGAACCTTCTCATTGGGTATCTAATTGCTCTGATAGACCTTCTTGTGCATGGCAAGGAAAATTAAATGTTTGATTGGTTTCTTTCCTCAGTCAGATTACAAAATAACAAGGTTATCCTGCAAAAGTGACCAGTGAATTCTCTTTTAGGACCATCATATGGATCTGCTTCTTAAATTTCTGAAAGCACATGAAAGGATTAGGGAATATTGAAATAAAATCCGAGGCAGCATTGCAAGATTCAGGAATACAAGAGCAAAAGCTGTTGACAAAAGTAGCATTTTAAAGAGTGGAATTTAGGAAATTCTTACTAGAACTTAATGTTATACGAGTGGAAAATTATAGGCTCAGAAAGGATTGAACATCTTCCAATGCTTGCTGCAAGTTGGGCCTCAGGGTATGAGACATTCACACAGCAGACTACTCATTTCTGCATTTAGTGAAGTGTCAGATTTATGCTTAGAATAAGTATATCTGTGCTTCTCAATACCTGCTGGAGGATTTTCACAAGATGAGAAAGCAACTGGGTAAAGATAAGGTTTTGAGTCCTTCTCCATAACTCATTATCACAAAAATTTAAAAAGTAACAAGTTTCTACTCAACTTTATGTAAGATTGTTCTAAAATACAAAGCCTATTTTTTAAAAAGAAAGAACCTGTGGCACTGGAGGTTGAAAGAAGATGACAAGTTCAAAGCCTTGAGCGACAAGTGAGACCCCCAACTCCAAAATACAAATCAAAAACCAAACTTGTAGAAGCATCTAGCATAATAAATGTCCTTTTAACCAGATGGATCACTTATGATGCTGTCTCAGCAGTCACACAAGGCCCCCTTGCATTCATGGGAGGTGACAAAGAGCCCCTGTTGGTAGGATATGGAAGAAAGAATCTTTCCCTCCAGGCTGTTCGCTCAATGCAGTGGGGAAAGACTAAGGGCTTCATATATATGCAAATTTTGTGTTTTTCCTGAGCAAAAATGTGCCCAGTTTTCATTAATTTCACACAGTAAGATGTACTTTTTTTAAAGAAAAAAATATGATATTAGTTTTAGAGTATTAAAATTCTCTTGTATGTTTGTTTTATTTTGCAGTACTGGGGATTACACCCTGGCTCTTTGCACTGAGCTATATCCATAGCCCTTTTTTATTTTTGTACTTTTTCCCCTGGGATAGGTCTCACTGAATTCCTAGGTCACCCAGGCCATACTCACACTTGTGATGCTCTCAGGGAGCCGAGATTACAGGAGTGTTGCCCCACACCAGCTTTCAACATTTGTATATGACTCTCATTGAGTGATGGATTCTATGTCCCCTCTCCTAGAATCTAGACTGTCATTGAACAGCTTCTTCCAAAGAAGTATAGGGCAAATGACATGTGACTTGGGAGGTTGTTAAAGAGTGCTGCTTCTTTTGCCTTGGTCTCTAGAACCTTTACCTTCAGAGCATAAACTGTTGTGTGAAACAAACTACCCTGTAGTGACCATGCTATGAGAAAGCTATGCTATCAGGAGATACCACCTGAAGGGGGCCCAGTTGAGTCCTGGCTTTGAGTCATCGTATCCCAGGCACAGACATGTGAATAAAGTAGCCTTCAGATGGGTCCAGACCCATACTATGAAATCACCCCAGCCTTCAAGTCTTCTTGACAGAAGTCAAGGGGACTGGACCAGGGTGCACCCCGGGGCGGGGCCGGCGGGAACCGCCCTGGAGGCCACAGCTACAGCATCACTTAAGCACAGTGCGTGACACTCAGGTCATAGCATGATTCAGAGCGGCGGTACCGAGATGTTAGAGAAATGTGTAAAGATGACAGATGGCACCGTCCCACTCTGAGGATAGGGAGATTAGGTATTAGGTGTTTTTTTGTTTTGTTTTGTTTTTCCATAAAGGAGGTTACTAATAATATGACCAACTATCATTTCAAAAAAAAAAATTTACCACACCTACAAGAGGCTTATTAATCACTGAAAAAATACCTTAGGAAAATTCATCTTTTTTCAGTACTAGGGATTGAACCCAGAGGCTTGTATGTGCTAGACAGACATGGCCACAGAGCTATGTCCCTGGCTTGACAGTTAACTTTTGATTCTTTTTACCTCTCACATGTAGAGTTTGTACATAACACCCTCGTTCCTCCTTCTAGTCAGCCTGTGGTAACTGCATTTGGGGCTCATGGCCCATCAGTAAGTTGGTGGGTTTTTGGTAAGATCAAGTAAGACACATCCCACAGTGAAAGGAACACCCTGGCCTGTTCGCCCAGACTAGCTGTCCTTCGGAAGACCTGCTCCCCTCCCACCCTATCCCCTACGTCATGCTCTGTGGAACAGCTGTTGGGGTGCGTCAGGGAGCGGGGGCACCGCCATCAAAAATCGAGTGAGTGTCTCGGCAGAAGGCTGTGTGAGGCCAGTGAGTGGGACACAGGACAGACGGCAGTAGGAGGGCTTCCTGTGAGGGAAGGGGGCGTGGGAGGATTAACTGTTAACTACCTAAAAAGAGAGAAAGCCCTTGAAGGTCTCTGTCACTAGTCACTCTTCAGCAAAGCCCCGAACTCAGCGGACAGCACAACAGCACACAAGGCCACTGTGTACCTAAAGACCAGTCAGCCGCGGAGGGTCTTACGAGTCAGTTTGGGTGGTTAGTACTTAGTGGTAGCTTCTTTTATAAGGGGCAGATTAATTTCCTAATGCTGTTTTTCTACTTTAATGTTACTGCTTTAATCATTAGAATACCACTGATTCCTTCAGGCAGTGGGAAGCTATTGAAGATTTAATGAGATTCATATTGCTTATGCCTAAATGTTGATGACTTCCTGCATGCATATTAATCATCCCTGACCTTGATCTCAAATTCCTTCCCAGTACAGAGTCTCATCAAGCGTACCTACCCCATCCTTCGTGTTCACCAGATACCTGGTTCGTTTCCAAAAGTACATAAAAAGAACATTAAATCGGATGTTTGGTGTGTCAGATTTTCAGAACCTTTGTCTGATTTGTCTTCTAATTCTTACCGTGACCATAAATCTGGAAAATGTAGGGCGAGGAGAGTCAGTTAACCCTTAGCGGCGGATTTAGCCTTGTTTATGACTATTTGTTCTGTGCACCAGACCTTGAACAGACCTAATTGGTTGTCTAGGTCAAGATGTCCAACTGGCACCTCTGGCCCATCCAGGCCTCAGAGCGTGTCTGCACGGCCTGAGCGTGCACTCGGCTGTCGGCTGTCGAGCAGCAGGCCTCACCCGCCGGCCCCTTCGTTCAAGCCCACTCCCACCTGCTGAGGAGGCCTGGGAAACCGGGCGGCCACCTGGCCTCCTCATGTCCCGCATCTCTGCATCTGCCCCAGTGGCCCCCCAGCCACCTTGACAGATTTCCTGATGGACAGTCCTTCAAATTAGGAGCCAGTGGGAGTGGAGAACTCGAGAGAGGTGCCCGGCCCCAGGAGCTCGAGAGAACAAGAATGCAAGAGAGGCAGGCAGAAGGGATCACAGCAGCCTGAGAGAAAAGTATGTAAGAGTTGAGGGTGAGGAGATTTGTGTGGAGAGGCGGATTGTGAGGGGAGATGCATGTAGAGAGGTGAGGGAGTGCGTGTGGGATTCCAGTCCCTGAGACAAATGAGAAGCGAGAGGGAGATTTGTGTGTGAAAGAGGCCACACGTGGGAGAATGAGATCTGCCGAGACAGCAGAGCGACCTGTCAGAAAGTGACAGCCTGCCCGGTGGGAGACAGTGACAGGACAGTTTCCTGATCTATACCAGGACTGAACCCAGGCCCTTTACAACAGGGACAACAAAATTACCATTGAGAGGGCCCAGGTGACACACGCCATCCCATCAACTCTCCCAGCTACGAAAGACGAAAGACGTTAAGGCAAGAGTATCATAGGATTATAGCCTGGGAGACTTAGTGAGAACTTATCTCAAAGTAAAACTTAGAGGGCCAGGACGTAGCTCAAGAGAGGCCACCGCCTGCTGTGCAAGTGTAAGGTAATGAGTTCAGTCTCCTGAACTACCAAACTACCTGGTACTACCAAAAAAAAAGAAATTAAAATAAAACTTAGAAGAAAGGATAGGAATGTAGCTTGTAAAAGAGTACCACTGGATTCAATATATTTACTGGGTACTGTATATATACCTAGTTTATAAAATAAATTATATATAATGAAGTACATTAATATAGTAATAAATATATATATCCTATATTTATAGTATCAATTATAAATATATTATTATAAATTATAATTTTATAATTTTAAAAAATATATTTGCAGTACTGAGGATTGAACCCAAGGGCCTTTTACGACTCTGTTATATTCTCAGCCTTTTATACTTTTTTTTTTTTTTTTTTTTTTGAGACAGGGTCTCACTTTGTAGTTCAGGCTGGCCCTGAGCTTGCTGGGTAGCCCAGGCCAGCCTCAAACTCACAGCAAGTCCTTCTGCCTCTGCCTCCCGAGTGTTGGGCTTAGAGATGTGAGCACCACACCTGGCACTGTGGTGTGTGGTACTGATTGCTGATAGGTATAAGTCACCACACGCGGGCCGTTGCGCTTGCAAGGCAGGTGCTGGAACCACTGAGCTAATCACTGGCCCCCCTTTTTACTCTTTTTATTTTGAGGCAAGCTCTTACTAGTTGCTCAAGATAACCTCGAATGCGCAAACTTCCTGCCTCTCCTCCCATGTACACATACAAGTGTGTATCACTGCACTCAGGTTTCCTGAAAGTTTTAATAATACTTCATTCTTGTTTTATGGTTGCAGTATCTTCCTTGGGTATATCATGAACAATTTTCTAGAAATCTTCTTCTCTGTCGTCTGTTTTTTCTGATTTTTTTGTTGTTGTTCTTTTTTGGTTTGATATTTGTTTTTGTAAGAGCAACTGTCTCATATATTTGGTCATCCATTTTGTTTAAGCACAGGTTTAAAAATCATAGTTTACAGTCATCGAAGGAGTAGTCACACATACATGTATAGCTTATTTTTTAAAATCTCCTTCCCTCCCTCTCTTCTCCCCCCTCTGGTTCCCCTATCACCTTTTTCATATTTGTTGATATTTTTTGTCTTAGCTCATGTTACAGCATATGTTTACACTCATTGGTGTTATTAGGATTCTGTACATGGTGTATCTTTTTCTTCTGATTTCCCTTCTCCTCCCCCTCACCCCTCTCCTTACGTATGAAAGAGGCCACACACATATTGAATCCTTGTTCCCTTGGACTACTTCACTGCCAAACAAGATCTGTTCCCTTGTCCTTTTCAATCTATCCTTTTTCATTTTCTTTGTTTATATTTTGCCTCATTCAAATGAGATATACTGTATGGTATTTAAGCTGGTGTGTGTGATTTATTTCACTCAACATATTTCCAAGTACATCTATTTTCCTATAAATGTCCCAAATTTGTTATTCTTTATAGCCTAGTAGTATTCCATTATATATAGACACCACATTTTGTTTATCCAATCATATGTTAATAGGTATACAGGCTGCTTCCCGGATTTAGCTATTACAGATGTGCTACTGTAAATATTGGTATGCAGGTATCATTGGAGTATGATGGCTTAAGATTTGAGGGGAAGATACCAAGCAGGGAGATAGCTGAGCAATATGGAATTTCTAATTTCATTTCACACTGATTTCCCTAATGGTTATACTAGCTTACATTCTCATCAACAATAATTCCTTTCTCACCACAGCCATGCCAGCATTTGTTATTGATCTCCTAATGATTACCATTTTTTCCCAAGTAAGGTGGAATCTTAGCATTGTTTTAATTTGCATTAATCAGAGATGTTGAACATTTTTTTCATATATTTGCTCACGATTTATATTTTTTCCTCTGTGAAATGTCTGTTCCTTTCTCTTGCCCAGTTCTTGCCTAGGTCTTTACCTTTAGGTGGTTTAATTTTGGGGTGGTTTTTTTTTTTTTTGTATGGTCTAGATTTTAGTCCTCTGAGGAGTAGCTGATACTTTTTGAGCTACCCATTCTGTAGGTTGTCTCTTCACATTACTGATTCTCTTGCTGTACAGAAGCTTCTTAGTCTGATATAATTCTTGCTGCTATTTCATATGTAACTGAGATTCTGCTTAGAAAATCTTTTTCTACACCTGTTTTCAAGTATTTTACCTATTTTATCTTCCAGAAAGCTTAATGTTTCTGTTGACATTGTGCATTGTGAGAGGTAAGGGCCCAGTTTCATTCAATTTCCCCACACCACTTGTTGAGTTGACTGTCTTTCCTCCAGTGGATTTTTTAGGCCCTCAATCAGAGATCAAATAGTTGAATGTATCTGGAGAGATTTCTGTAATGTCAGTTCTGATCTTTTATGTCTAGTTTTGTTCCAGTACGATGCCATTTTTATCATTACTGCTTGATAATATAGTTTGACGGCTGGTATTGTTATGCTGCGTGGTTTGCTCTCAGGGCTCAAAATTATTTGTGCTATTCTGGGTCTCTTCCAGATCCACATGAATTTTAGGATATTTTTTTCTCTAGATCTATGAAGTATGTTGTTGGTGTTTTTATTGGGACTGCATTGAAACTGTATAACAGTTTTGGAAGTATAAGCATTTTGAAAATACTTATTTGGTCAATCCAGGAGCAAGGGACATTTTCTGATGTTTTTTTCAATCTCCTTCAGACTACTGTAGTTTTCTTTGTAGAGGTCTTTCACTTCCTGAGGTTGGTTAGTTCCTAGATATTTCATTTTTCTTAAAGCAGCTATGAATTGGTATTGTTTTCATAATTTCCTTCTCATCCTCTTCATTGTTGGTATGCACAAATACTAATGATTTTTTGTGCTGATCTTATATCCTCTACTTTGCTGAAATTGGTTATTCCTATATATATCCTTTTACTTCTTTCTCTTGCCCCATTGCTCTGGTTAATGTTTTAAGAACTGTGTTTAAAACCAGAAATGATATTGGATATGCTTGTCTTGTTCCTGATATTAGTGGGAATGCTTTTATTTTTCCCCATTTAGTATGATGCTGGCTATTGATTTGTCATAAATAGCCTTTATCATATTCAGGTATGGTTCTTTCTACCTGTTTCTTCAGGATATTTTGTTTTGTTTTTGAGACAAGGTCTCATTCTGAAGTTCAGGCTGGCCCTGAGCTCACTACGTAGCCCAGGTGAACTGTAAACTCACAGCAATCCTCCTGCCTCTGCCTCCCAAGTGCTGGGGTTACAGGCGTGAGCCACCATGCCCGGCACTGTAGTATGTGGTACTGATTGCTGGTGGGTGTGAGTCACCATGCCTGGCATTCTTCTATGTGGTGACTGGGGTTTGAACGTGGGCCCTTTCACTTACAAGGCAGGCACTGGAAACACTGAGCTAAATCCCTGGCCCTGGGTTTTGGAGGTTTTTTGTTCTTGTTGTTTTGGGTTTTTTTACCTTGTTTTTGTTTATTTGATGTATTACATTTACAGATTTATGTATGTTGAACTATCATTGAATCTCTAGGATGAAATCTATCTGATCATGGTGTATGCTTTTTTAAATAATGTGCTGAATTCTATTTGATAATATCCCGTTGAGAATTTTTGCTTCTATGTTCATTAAAGAGATTGGGTCTTTGTCTGGTTTTGGTATCATGGTAATACTGGAACTTTTGGTATGCTAATTCTCATCTAGCACTGATAGATACTACTACAGCAGATTAGCCTGTCATTGTTTTATCTGAATTGATTCAATAGGAATAATCCTAACTCAATGGACAATTGAGTACCAGTGAAATTGTCTGCAAAACAACCCTCACATCTAAGGTGTGGGACAGCAAGAGTTCCTAACCCAGGACTCAGACCACATCAGACTCTCCAAGAATGCTTGCCCTGTTAGAAAGAGGTCCTGAGTCTGAGTTAGCAGAAGCACCATAGGAGTAATTGAGGTGTGAGCACTCAGATTCTCTGGTCAAGAAGCTATTGGGAAACACATATGCACTGGCTCACTGGAATATCTAATCAGCATTCCCATGTCCAGAAACATTGGACATGTTACTGATTTAAGTTTTTGTATGTATGTTTCTTGAGTTATTTAGTAATGTGGGATTATGGTTTGTTTGTTTTTTTATTTTATGTGTATATTAGGTTGTCATTCATGTTTATCGGTGCTTTCATTGAATCTGATTTAATAGTGAAAGAAAGATGAGCCAAAACAGGAAAACCCATAGCAAGGCTTTCCTGGAGGTGAAAACTGCCTGCTGGGCTGCTTCAAGCAGTGATGAGAGGGCGTTGGGAAATGGAGTGGGATTTCTCTGGAGGATCAGAGTGGTTTGCCTGTGTGGCAAGTTAGGGAGTGCTTGCTCATAGGCTACCCTTTGGCACATGCAGGGAAAGGAAGTCGTTTTACCTGGTAGTTTAGGGGCCCTTTGGTGGGGTGGTAACTCTAACAAATAGGTGTCCAGGTTCTCTCCCTCATCTAGAGAAGAGCCAAAGGGAGGGAAGAGTAACTACAAGGACTATCATATAGAAATGTTGTAAGACTGAAACTGTGGGTGGGGATTTAGCTCAGTGATTCCAGCATTTGCCGCGTAGGCAAGTGCAAGGTCCTGAATTTGATCCCTGGCTCACACCTGTAAGCCCAGCACTTGGGAGGCAGAGATAGGAGGACAGCAATGAGCTGAGGCTATCCTGGGCTACATAGCAAGCTCAGGGCCAACCTGAACTACAGATAAGACCCTGTCTCAAAAAAAAAAAAAAAGAAAAGATTGAGGGGCCGGGGAATTAGCTCAGTGGTTCTGGCACCTGTCTTGCAAGTGCAAGGGCCCAGGGTCAATTCCCTGGTAACCACATACCATACTGGGCGTGGAAACTCATGCCCAGCAGCAACCAGTACCACATACCTGAGTGCCAGGCATGGTGGCTCACGCCTGTAATCCCAGCACTACGGAGGCAGAGGCAGGAGGATTGCTGTAATGTAAGTTTGAGGCTGAGCTCAGGGCCAGCCTGAACTACAAATCAAGACCCTGTCTCAAAAAAAAAAAAGATTGAATCTGTGGATGTTGTTATAAATTGAAGCAATTTTTGCAGCAAGATATAGAAACAGAGTTAAAGTCACTTAAAGTACATACCAAGTAATAAATACTAGAACTGGACATACAAAACTGAAAATTATTCACGGAGAGGCAATATCTTACTAAAAAGCTCCATATAACCACATACTCTCTTCACTTCTCTAGTTCCCAGGTAATACATTTTATTT
>PVIR01046422.1:0-10269 GCA_004026965.1 Petromus typicus
CAACAGGAAAGTGGCAGGGTTACCCTATGTTGAAATAAACTTGAATGAGGTACCTCCAGCTCTCTCAAACTTTTTCATTTGTTAGGCTCTTGTAACATAAAAGTTGGTTTTGAAATTTTAATTTGAGGTGCGTATCTTAATATTTTAGAATAAATTTAAAAACTCAGTTTTAATAAAGGTAAGTTTCACTGCCAGGCTCTCCCTTTGAACAGATGTGTGTGTAGCTGGTCCTCTACTATGTTTAGTTGGGACATTTTATAAAGCACCAGACATTGTTGGGAGACAATTCAGAGCTGTCTTCTCTGTTAATCTCGGAGTGGCCTGACACATCCCAGTTCGTCACACTCACCTTACCCGTTCACCTCAGTGCTTCCTCTGGAGGAAATTCTTCTGTTTTTATATGGACTCGAGCCGTGTGTGACTCGACTGAGAACTACAGTGACAGGCGCTAGAAAATGAAAATGTTTAAGTTAGGACAGCTTGGTGCCCCTGCCACTTTTCAGCCTCCGGATTCTGTGTGATAGTTTCCGATTCTGAAATATTTTACATATTGCTTGGAGACCAGAAAAGAGATTGTAAAGCACGTGAAATAGTTTTTAATCACATGGGAAAAAACTTTGTATGAGTGGGAAATAAAAAAATCAGGAAACACACTTGAGGCTAGAGCCGCTTATCATCTATGGCATATCATGCATAGCAGAAACTTGTCATATTTATTGCTTGCACAGATGCGATATGGATGAATTTTATTTATTTTTCAGTTATTTTCTGTATTTTCTAGGTTTTTCATACTACACTCATTTTATTCTAGGAAACAAATTTAAAGCTCTGCAAAGAAATATAGTCACTTGATAATTTCTGTTGGAATTGTTCGTAGAAAATTTATTAGGGCCATTTGACTAGTGGTTGTTTTTCTTGCAGGCCTGGAAGTTACACCGTTTGGTGCTTTTCTGAATGAGTGTGTTATCCATTGCTGACACAAGCATATTTGGAATTAAATCCTGACTCTTTGCCCTGATGACTGGACAAGTGGAGTTGTCCCATAATTGGCCCATGTCCCATAATTGGCCCATGAACCTCCAGACATAGTCCCTAAAAGTATTGATAGACATGCGCAGTTTGAGAAACACGATGAGCTATTTCTGTATTTTGCTTTTTATGTATCTAGGCTGCACTGTATGTAATTCTTTCTGCTCAGTGGGATTTTGTTGATCACACTTTGCATTTTCTGTGTAAGATTATGGAAGATTATGTTTCTATTTGCTTTTAGTTGCTTAAATAAATGAACAGGGAAAGAGAACAGTATGTATACGATATTTTAAAGATTACTTCCCCAACTAGGGTCATGAATCATTTGAAGAGCTATAAATTTCTGCAGAAATAAATTGGAGACTATTAAGTTAGTTTCAGTAACTACCTAAAAGAAAAATAAATAAAAGGACTATAGTCATGTGTTAAAAAAGAGAATCTTTTCTGACAGTATTATAGAATTAGAGATCATAAACAAAAGCCAGTGTTCCTCAAGTATTCCAGCTACTTTTTACTGTTTTGTCCAAGCAGCGTTAGCTGGGGAGCACTAGCTGATGGAGTTAAAGTAACAGAATCTGATTGTCATTTCCTTTCCGAATGTATACGTGTGTTGGGGGACAGCATCAGAGGGTGGCATTGGCCCTCAAGTTTGTGTTTGGCTGGACTCCAGATCTCACAGCCTTGCAGGTCATAGATGTCATTTATCCAAAAACCCCGAGGTTATCCATTGCCGAGGAACCCTAATAGTAAAACCGCAATTCATCAGTCAGATTGTCAGATTCTTAATTTACACTGGGGAATTTCACTGTAAGGAAGACTGGCGTGCCAGCCAGTGCTTGCTAATAAATACTTCTTGTTTCTAGTGGGAAAGTCACCTTTAGCATGCTTGGCTCCTTGACTACAACTGGGGTTCTCTGGCTTGTGGGAATTCTCCTTGGAAAACTCTCACTGTTTGCACTCTCATTTCAGGATGTTTGAAGCATGCCCATCACATGCCAGGAAGTGGGAGGCTGTTGGGGGAGGACCGAGAATCCCACCACCCTGTACCCCTCCCTGAGCTTAAAGACACTACATTAACACATGAGCGCTGTGCCAACTGATAAATGCTCAGAAACACAGAAAGTTCTGGGAACTTTGCCCTTTAGAAAGGTCATAGCTAAATATAATGCCCCAATACCATCACCCTCTTAACATGGATTTCTGGTGAAATTCTGTCTTCTTTCCTGATTCCTTTTTTTTCGATTTATGCCCAACTGTTTCATGGGTTTATGTGAATCACCCACTGCCTGTAACTAACTTCGGACAATATAGAAAAATGCATCAGTGAAATAGTGCTCTTCTACATGAGCACGAGGCCTGAAGGATGCAAAGAAAAGAAAGAATAAAAGGTGGTATATTGAGCCAGATACCAGGGGTGTAGTGAAAAGATGCAAGGAGTAGAGAGCTTCACTTTTGGGATGAGAAAGGAGGTGGAGTGGTAGGAGATTTTTTTTTTTTAATTTTTAAATATTGGTACGTTATGAATACATATCATCATGGTGTTCAACATTGAGAGTTTGTACCAGAATATGACATGACTTGATTCTCATTTTTCCCCTTTCCCCCCGCCCTGCAACCCCCACCCCCTATATACATAATCTTTGTTTCCTTTTTTCATCATTATTATCACATTCTTTTTCCTCTCGTTATTTGTGGTAGGAGATTTTAAGAGACAACAGCAAAAGTGGGAGGCAGGAGGTTAAACTGGAATATTTGAAAATTAGGCGGAGGGGTTTCAATATTGTTTCATGTCCACAGACTATACGGTGTTGGTGTTGATATTGACTGGAATAGATCAAACCTGATTCTCATAGCAGCGGGTCAGATGAGGACTAAAGGGGACCCAGGGAGACATGACAGGGTCTTCCTCTTGCACAAATCCGGGGGTTATAAAAGTCCTGGTGAGGGACACTGCGGGTTTGCCCACGGTGCTGAGACAGGATACATGATATCAGAAAAAGAATGAAGAATTAATGCTGCGGTGGGCAGGATTAGTCAGCAGCAGATGGGTGAAGTTGCCAACGGGGCCAAAATGCTACTGAAGGTCGTGACCCTGAGCGGTTAGCCAAATAGCGCTGACGCTCCCAAGGCAATGAAGCGTCAGGTCACTTTTTGCTTTTTCGTGTTGAGTAAGAAGGACGACGTACGATGTGTCTCTTGAACTTGACCGTATCTGGTCCTTTTGCAACATCGCGTGACCTTGTTAGTTTAAAGGTGTCCGATTTCTTTTGTTCACAAAATACATTTTAGTATTTGCTTGACACCAGCCACTTTGGTTCTCTATGTTTCCTTGCTCAGCAGGGACTGGCTTTCTAGAATTGGAAGCTTCTTGTGGCCCATCTGTAACTGTAAACAGAAAAGTTCTATCCTTCTGTTGGAGACTAGACTTAAATGAGGTCCTGAATTTTTTTGCTCTGACTGTTGAATCTTAGTGAGGAGAGAGATCCTCGAGTCATTACACCAAAGCAGCTTTTCTCTGGAACTCTGTGACAGTCACCAGGCCAGTGTATCATCACGACCTTGACCACGTTTTACAACTTCATGGGTTGTTGGATCATAATGACTAGAGGGAAATCATTAAGCGATGCAGTCTAACCTTGACTACTCATCTGGTTGATTATTTGTTTCTTTGAGACTTCAACTCTCTATGTGGTACAGGCTGGTCTTGAACTTGGGGCAGTCCTCCTGCCTCAGCCTCCTGAGTGCTGGCATTACAGGCATGTGCCACTACACCTGGCTGTTATCAGGTTGATTTATTCTTTAATTTTTTTCTTGACTTACCCTTGATGATTACTATGGTTTGTCTTAGAGAGAGAGAGAGACACACACACAGACAGACAGACAGAGACAGAAGAAAGAAAAGTGACTGTATTCAGTACTAGCTAACAGCCACTCTGGATCAAATTTTCGTAAGCGTAATGTATACTTTGTTCTTTGCCAGTGGAATGAAGTTTCCTACACAGCCCATCCTCTGTTGCTCTCAGTACCCTTGATTTGTCTTTATATATTATAGTGAACTTGTAGAGGACATTTTTTCTTGTTTAGGTGAGTGGTATTTTTCCTGGAAGATATTACTGCTCTTATATTGTGGGTTTGGATAGAGGGAAATTAAAGGCAGAGGGGAATCCCCACATATGAGTCCCATTAACGGGGTGGGAAGCAAATTCCTTTCCACAGCACACCTGCAGCCCCTCCTTGCCTCCCATTGTAGATACTGAAGTCTTCTGAAATGTAGAAATCCAGGACGTGATCACTGCAATTCAGCTGTCTGACTGGAACAAAACAGAAGGTGGTTATGACCTGTTTTTTTTTTTTGGTGGTAGAAATAACCTATGGACCTCTTTGTAGCATAATTGCCTGGACCTACTCTGTATTAACATATAGGTGGGCAGGCAAGAATAAGGGTAAATGATTTTATTACATGCATCCTTATAAACTAGTAGCTTAGTGAGATTTTAATATGCATGAAATATCACTTTTTTCTTATTTTTTGAACAGCAAAATTATATACATTTAACTTACTTATTTGTTGGTACTGGGATTTAAGCACAAGGTCTTTGCATGTTGCATAAAGCCATTCTTATCTTGAGACTAGTCACTAAGTTACCCATGGTCGGCTTGAATGTGAGATCCTACTGTTCCTGCCTCTCAGAAATCTGGGATTCCGAACACGTATCACCACATCTCGCTAGATTTATAGTTTTTATCAACAAAAACTTTGAAGACTTTCTCCTGAGTTAATGCTCTGTTTGCTCTATCTGTGCTGTGCCTTTAGTACTTTGGACCTTCTGTTCTTGTTTGATTTAGACGGAAACAGGAAGATAGCTAAGGCTTCTGCTACATTCCATGTCTTTTAGTGATTTATGTGTGGACCGAGTGAGAAATACTGGGAGGAGGAAATACTGTGTACGTTTGAAACTTGGTCACATTTTAGGACTGAAAAATATGCTCTGTTTTTCCATTTTCTTTTCAAAATACATCTGAATACCACTGAAGTTTGCAGTGAGATCTAAGGGTGCTGCCCAATGGTTGAATGCTTGCCCAGCATCTGTGAGGCCCTGTATTCCATCCCTTATACACACACACACAAACACACACACACACACACACACACACACACACACACACACACACAACCCTTGAGGTATGAAGTAGAAGTAGAAAAGTTTTGAGGATCGAGTTAGGAAAGCCCTTGGAGCAAACTTTCAGTGGTGAAATTAACTCTCTCTCGGGTGAGCTTTCTGCAGTGGCCATAACAGATCTTTCTCTTCTACAAGGGTGAACCAGCCACGGTGTGCCTTCTCAAACACTACTGTATCTGGGTGCTGTGGCACCTGTAACCTCAGGTGCCTGAGAGCCTGAGGCAGAAGAATTCCAAGTTCAAAGCCAGCCTGGGCAACTTAGACTCCTCTCAAGATAAAATGTAAAAGTGCTGGGAATGGAGCTTAGCAGTAAGCTCCCCAGTTCCTTCTCTCACAAAGAAGTTTGGCAAAATAACAAAATCTCTGATACCCTCTTCACTCACAGACTTTCTCTCTGGGGAGGCTTCCCACCCATCAGATACCCATTAGGTGTGTAGGTGTGGATCAAAGGTGTCTACACCACAACTCTAGATACTTGATCCAAGAAACTCAGGAGTCTTAATTTGTTGACCAAGCAAGCCTTTACTTTCCTGTATAAAGTTTCTAGAAGGAGAGAGTTAAAACAAATATAGCTTAGAGGAGTAGCCTTTTCAGTTTTATCTGGCATAAATCTTCCAAGAAGCAATGTTTGGCTTAGTATTTTCACTGGTCATTTGAATTTACTTCTGGTTGTTGCTACTGGTCTTCTCCGGCTGACTGGCTGAGTGTCTGATTTATAAAGTTATTTTCCATAAGTTCATGCTTGTACCCTATAAAGAAATAATTTTAAAAAGCAGAGAGTAACTAAAGTACTAGGTTTCCTGACAGTGACCTCTGCATTAAAGATGGTGCGTTTTCCTTTTTCACGGTTGTGAGGAGTCAAAAACTCATGTGGTACTGCGGACAGCAAAAGAGGGCTGCGGTGAAATGGATTACTAAACGGAAAAACTTGCACCTGAGGTATTTCTATCTAAATTGACCACTGACTGGGGTAATAAATGAGTTATCAGATAAGCGTTATGATAATCTTTTGACTCTACATATTCTTCCAGAAATACCAACTTGTATAATCCTGGTCTCCATAGAAGACAATAAGATGTCGATGTAAGGTACATGAACTTGAACCTGCTGTTCTGCAAACTGTGTGCTTTCTGACTTTTGAATATGGTACTGTATTGATTGCCACCTGGGGCTAATTTTGCTGGTTAATGAGACATTGGTGTAATCCAAAGAGCTCTCGTAGTTTCTAGGAGCAGTATACTTACCCGCTGTAGAGAAAGGTACACTTATCTGATGTTAGAGGGCAGGGATGCCATCAAATGAGACAACACCTGGGACAGCTCTCAGCAACAAATAATGCTGTGCCCTGACGTGGCATTCGTGCCAGGGTGGAGAAACACCTGCATTTGTTTCTTATTCTCCATTTGGATAAGAAGATGGACTAAATGATAATTGATTTTTTTGGCCCATTCTGGATTGTGAAAATAGTGATAGCAAGATCTAGCTGTAATTTGGAAGCAGGATGTATCATCAAATTGTTTCCATTTCTACTGCAGCCACATAGAGGCTTTCTGGTTGTGGGTAACATGATTAATCCCTCTGTGGCTAAATATATTCATTTATGAAATGGGGAGCATAAATCCTGTCCTACAGGCTTGCTCTGATAAATACAATTATGTTTGCAACATGGAAGCTATTACGAGTACAGTAAGTGGTAACTGCTGTCCTGTGTTTAAAATGTAGTTGGGGGATGGCTAGGGTAGAATTTATATAGCTATAGAGGGACCGAGATTGTAAATATATTAGCAGTAGAGATGAATTTCTTGAATGAACTGTGGGAATTTCTCCCAAGTTTAATAAGGAGAGGTATATACATTTCTGTATAGATAGATATGTATAACTAGAAAAAAATATTTGACAACCTGCAGATATATTGGGAATGCAGGCTTTAAGATAGAAAGATGACGTATAAGAAATGAAATCATTAACAGGTGTTACCAGTGGGACTTTTTAAAGAGAAAAGTCTTTCCCCTTTTTATGGTAAGTTCTTCAGTATTTTCCTCTTTAAAATATATATGACTTTTCTGACTTAAAAAACGCGGGCATTTTGATGACTAAAAATTTCTCATAGTTTCCAGGGTAAATCTTGTTGATACAAACTTCTTCTGATTTGTAGGGTTACCCTTTTTGCTGCTTTATCTCTATTAGTTGTTTTCTCTCCATAGTCACCTTTCTAAAAGTGGCTAAGCTGTGGGGCCCATTAACATTTTCCTGGCGTGATAAAGCTGGTCATATTGATGCCTTTATCTCCTAAGTTGGCATGTGGTGCTATCATCGATGCCAGTGAAGTTTGGTCCGGGTGGTGAGTGGAGGAAGAACACAGGGGAATTTATAACCTGAATCTTCAAATCCAGGACCGTGTCCTTGACTAGGTCCCCTTCAGCGTCGGTGAAGGACTTCAATATAAATGTGAAAAGCACGCTTCTTAGATTTCCAGGAGACACAAACCAGCAGGCGGATGTGCCAATCAAGATGACTGAATATCAGTCTCAAAATGCTCATGGATTTCAACCCTGGACGAACACTAACATGCTGCATTTAAGGGGTATCTGGGTCACTTTCTCCTTGCCACGGACAGTACTCAGCTTCCCTAATTTAAGTGGCTTCCAGTTTCAAAATTTTCAGTCTGTAGGCAGTTGGCACCAAGCCAGAAGGCGCATGGTGGAGGGGTCTGTGGGGAGCACAACTGCTCCAGCGTTGGCAGCAAGGCCCCGAAAGCAGAGGGAGAGGGAGGAGCTAGTGTAAGAGGGAGGAGCTAGCTATAAGACACGCCCTTCCAGGGTTGCTCTCAGGGACCCGCCTCCCAGCTGGCTCCAGGGGGCCATGAACCAGTCACCCTCGAAAAACCCCACTTTTGAATGTGAAGGTCTCGAGGGACCATTCCGGATCTAACTCATACCCACGGGAAGAATTACGTGTCTGTAAATTTATGTTCAGCAATAATTTTATAATTTCACAAGGGAAAAAAGTCCAGTATAAAAAAGAAGAAATTGCTACAGGTTGGATTGCTAAAAAGTCAATGAATCAACCATCTTTAGAATGGCCCGGAGAGCGAAGTTTCCGGAATCCTATGCTCGCGTTTGCAGTATTGTGACCAGCTTTATTTGCTATATTTAAAAGAAATATTGATCACTGTAAAGTGGTCAAAAAGCCTGGAATTAGTCAAATCTCTCCTCTGCCACATATTAACTTTGTGGCTTTGGGCAAATTATGTTTAATCTCCCCAAATTTGGATTTTTCTTATATTAAAAAAGGTTTTTTTTTTTTTTTTTTTTTTAAACACACCCACGCAGAGATCTCTAGCAACGAAGATGCTAATTAATGAAAATAAACCTTGTCTGTTGCTTACTTTAAAGAAGGTAAGATTTGGAAAAACTTTACATTTGGAAATTGTATTTATTCCTTTTTAGCACTTTTTCAGCTCAGCATCTTTGTCTTGTTCTGCAACCAAGGAAGCAGGTACAGTGAGATTAATGTATCGGTGTAGTTTGTCCCACTTAAAGTTTTTGTACATAGACAAAGCCAGATGCAGTGTAATGTGTTTATAGACCTTTGCGACTCTTGTCAGAATTCAGAGATTGGGCTCTTTACAAGAAACATTTTGGGCTGGGGATTTAGCTCAGTGATTCCAACATCTGCCTGTCAAACCCAAGGTATCCCCGGTTTCACATTTTACAGTGACAGGCGTGGTGGCTCCTTCCTGTAATCCCAGCACTCTGGAGGCAGAGGCAGGAGGATTGCTGTGAGTTTGAGGGAAGACTGGACTACATAGTGAATTCAGGACCAGCCTGAACTACAAAGTGAGACCCTGTCTCAGTATACCAGAAAAAAGGAAACGTTTTGAACCTTGCTACCTGTAGAGGCTTAAATAATTATATTTAGACTGTATCACAGAGTCAAACCTTCTTCTTTCAACTATACTAAAGGGAATTTATTAAATTAGCACAGTAATATTATGGAAGTGTGTGTATGCAGTATGTATAACACAGTAAGCTATAACTAATGACATATTATAACATAATTAGCCAAATAATAATTGGGTTCAAATAATATGACTGAATGTTACTTTAAACTATCTCTCAAACAGTATTACACTGTTAAATTTACTTGGAACAAAATGAAGATTTTTCTCTGAAATTCAAAGTGTAAGTGTAGTTGCCTGCTGAATATATATTTTGAAGACGCTCCATGGACTGTATTCATTAGCTCAAAATGATGAAAAAGGGCACTTCATTCAGATAGACCGGCTCAGCTTCTTAAATGCTAATAAAACAATTGATTCAGACAAACAGAAGATTGCGAATGAATAAAAGTAAAGGGGGTCGGGGGGTTGTTTATGACAGGACTGGTTAAGACGGGGAGGCCTACGACGGAGAGAAGCTTTATTAAATGTCACATTTTGATTATTTTATAGGAGCTTGTCGATAATCCCTGTCTCCACGAGAGTCTCATATTTTTGAGTGTCAGCAGCCTGTGTCTAATTCAGTCTAACATCCTTTTTTTTTTAAGCCAATGTTGGAACTCTGACATTTCTAAATGAAAATTAATAAAGCTAAGCCAGCCTAGGGGCAGTAGGAAAATTCCTGGTGGCCTTTTGGGGAGGAAGAGGGGCTTCAGAGGAGGAGGAATTAGAAAGTTAGCATTATTCTGGAGAACAAACAGCTTGATTTACTTGAAAAGCTATTGGTGTTAATTTCATCATTTTTGCCCACAGTGATAGAAAGGGTGATAACAGCAATGTTTTAAACATTTTCCTAATTTAAATACCTTGGGTATCTCACTCTGTCATCAATAGATTCTGTGAATCTTTTATCCTGATAGTCTTAATACTGTCCTCTTTTGAAAATCTGTAATAAGCCTTTGAGTTGTAAGAAGTCCAGCGTTTTCACGGAAATGAAAGGCCATTTAAGAACTGCATTTATTTTTTGCATTGCTTTCTCTGCATTCTCTACATTGGGATGGTTTTATTTTAGCCACTTTCATTCTGGTCCATGTGAGAAAATGACTCTGGTCATTGAAC
>PVIR01046423.1:0-10268 GCA_004026965.1 Petromus typicus
TTTATTGAGTCAATTATATCTCAATAAATCTAAGACAGTAAATGAGGCCACCTGCCTCCCTCTGGCTGGGTGGGTGTGGAGACAAGAGGCCGAACCTGTCCAGGGCTCTGCCGTGGAGGCCTAGTACTGAGCCTTGTGGAGCTGAGAGCTGGGGGAGAAAAAAATAAGGTTTACTATCAGGAGGCTCAGAGGGTTGGGCAACTCAAAAACAGTCCCGAAGGCCTTGGCCAAAGGGGATTGAAAGGTCACTGTCTGAGCACAGGTGGAGTGTGCTTTCTTGGCTACAGGAGGTGCCACACATGTTCCTCAGCTCCAAAGAGAGACCCGAGTTTCCTGACAGGGAGTTGGCCAGGTTGAAAGGCAGGCAAAGCCCAGCCACCCCTGGGCTGAGAGGGTCTGACAACTCTGGAGGAGAAAGGGAAAGGCGAGCCCTCAGGGCCGAGGTCTCAGGGCAGCTTGGGGGATGGCAGGCAGGGAGTGGGCAGGCAGCTTATGGCAGAGAAGACCCCCACCTGTGCTGTGTGGGTGGGGAGGGGACAAGGAGACCCCAGGACGTGCAGCTGGATCATGGGGAAGCACCTGGACAGAGGCCTGTCCATGGGCAAGTGGGAAAGCACAGCGGCGTGGAGGCTCCAAGTTGCGCTGCATGCAGGATGCTTGTGGTTCCTGCGCAGGGAAGGCCCAGAGCAGGAGGCAGAGCCTGCATGGCGATGGCCTGGCTGTGGAGTGGGCCCTCAGAGGCCCAGTGGTCAGCTGCTCGGCCCTGGGGCTGTGACCTGGTTAAATGTACAAATGTGCAAATGTACAAATAACCAACTGGTAATAAGTCAGTACCAGGTCCCCCAAAATGACTCCCGACCATTATCACCATCCATGGGGTCCCCCTTGTCTCTGCCCACAAATCCAACCCCTAGAGGAAAGTTACTGTCTAGGATCCTGGTGAGCAGTGCTAGGGTTGTGAGATGTGGTACCATCACTTTGCTGGTGGTGCACTGATGTTTGCTGTATGCCACATGCCACATGCCACATGCCACTCCAGGTAGCTCACATGCGGTGACAAACAGCAATGGCGTTAACAAACAGCAATGGCGTTAACATAACAAATGGGGCGCCATGAGGGGACAAGCTGTGCTGTGCTGTATTTTGTATTAATTATAAGGCTTAATGCACAGCCATTTATTACAGCCTCATATGGTAGATATTGATAGTATTCTTCACTTTCAAAAAATTAAAAAGCAGCCTGAGTCTCAGAGATGTTAAATAACTTGCCTTGCGTCACCAGGTAGAAACTGCCAGGGCCTGATTCGAACACAGGCCACATGCATTCCAAAGCCACAGGCTCAGAATCAGAATACATGCATGCTCAGGCAAATGTCCTGATGTGGTGGTTCTGTATGAAAGGCGCGTCCCTCCTCCTCCACTGTGGGCTCACACCGCACTCGAGTGCGTGCTGCCCGCTCCTGCCGTTGGCCGCCCTAATTCAGGCCATTGATGAGATCGTGCTGAGCACTGAGCCAAGTGCTTGGAAGGAAAGGATGAAGGCTGGGCATTCCTGAGCCCTTCCGCACCTCCATTTAGAGCTGATGGAGGAAAATAGGGGTCTTATTCTGAAACTGTATTTCATCTCTGCATCTGCCCTGTCTTTTCACTCCTCAATGCTTTTCTCACAGAAAGACTCACACTCACTGCAAAGGTAACAGAATGAGAGTCTTTGTTGCTTTGGCTGTGCCAGGAAAACTGGATGACGTAAGCACTGTGCATAACTCTGGTAGATTAAGTACCACGTGTTCCTATAACGGGTGCGGCGCATCTGTTAACAAGGATGCTACAGGGTACAGAAAGATGCGCGAAGTCAAATTATGAAGAACATTACAGTTATTTCACATATGCACATATCCGTACGTGTAGAGAGAATCTGTCCTGTGCAGTATCATACTTTTATTGTCCCTTTTTGTTTGTTTGTTTTTGTTTTGCAGTACAGGGGATCAAACTCAGGACCTTGCGCTCGAGAAGCCAGCATGGCACTACCAAGCTAAATCCCCAGCTGTTGTCCCATTGTTAAATGTTCATCTTTTTTGTTAACATACTTTTGTTGTTTTTGCAAATGGAATTCATTCCAAAAGAATCAGAATGGCAAGCGGGCGGGGTTGTGGTAGATTTTGAAGCTGTTTAACATTAATAATTTAAATACTTTATAGGAATATTTTTTTCATTAAAAAGCAAGATAAATTCTCTCTCTCTATATATATATACACATATATATACACATATATACACATACATGTATACATAGATAGATATACATTCACATATATACATATGTGTGTATATACATATATGTGTATATGTATATACACACATATATACATACATATATGTATATACGTACATATATGCACATATATGTACATATACCGTATGTATATACTGTATAGTATATACTTATATGTACACACATGTACGTATATACATGTATACATATATGTACACATATGTCCATATATACGTATATATGTATACGTATATACATACATATATACAAATATATATTTATACATATATATATATATATGTATATTTCTCTAACTTATTTAGGGCCTGAATCATCTTATCTCTCTATGTACTATTTTAATTTTTTCCTTGAGGATGACTTACTTTTCTAATATGAAATACAGTAATTTGTAAAATATTTCCACACACACTTACATGTGCATGTTGTGTACACACGTGCACACACATACACACACAGAGCTCTTCTGTCTTTGAGAGCCCCCTCCAGCAACCTGCAGCCCTCCAGAGCTTCACCCCTTCATCCTTCACTGCCAGGTGCTTCACGGTCTCCGCACTCTGGGTTCTGCCTGCCTGATGCGCTGTTTGCTTCTTTCTGGTGACTTCGCCTTAGCAGTCGTATCTTTTGCACTGATATTCTAAGATGAAGAAGGATGTACCCATCTTAAAATAATTCCAAGTTCATGCTGTAAAAAAAGCTTTAAGGAATTTTCTTTTTCATAAAAGGCTAAAAGTAAGAAAAATGTACCCTGTTCTGTTTTCCTCAGCCTCACCCTATGCATGACTGGCGTGAGGAGTTTTTCATTGTAAAGCTTTAGTTACTCTGGCTCCTTCTGTGAGTTAATTTACCTCAGGAACCCGCCTTCCTCCATAAAGAAGAAGGGAGCAGTGGGGTCTTTTACATCCCCAGTAATACGGTGCCCATTAGCTAAATGCTGACTCTGGAGCTCTGGAGCAGAACAGAATATTCCAAAGCAAGGTCCTGGCTGTAGTGACCTGGGAAGAAAGGGGACCGTCACACATGTGTCTGAGCCCTGGGTGCGGAAGGAGCCAGGCTGGCTGGTGGAGGCTGGAGCGCTGGTGCCCAGGTACCTCCCCGCCCCTCTGTAGCCTGAGGCCGGGCAGAGCTGAGGCCTGAGCCCAGAGGGAGCAGAGAAGGAGGGTGGGGATGGGGACCTGTGCCCTGGGCCTTACAAGCTGGGATTCCTCACAGACCTGCTGCCACTCCTCAGCCAGCTCCCCTGGGGAGCCTTTCTCAGTATGTGCTCCCAATACATATTATATGGATATCTTCAATATCATAGAAACTAACCAATGTCAGAAATGTAAAAGATGGAATTTAGAGATAAATATAAAGGTCACGTCATGGTGAGGCAAGATCCACAGCCTCTGGCTGACACAGGAAATGACCCTTAGAGACTGCAGATTTCAAGCTGAGCTTGCGGTCTCAGACTATGATCTATCCCTAACTTCCCAATAATAATACTGAGGATACTGAAAAGACACAAGACCCAGAAAACACCACAAACTGGACTTGTGAAGATTATTAAAGAAATGGAAAAGAGCAAAGGAAAGCATCCCCATAACCATGCTTCCCCCACGAAGCAGAGCACTCCGGTCCCCTCAAGGAAAGCAGAAGGAATCTTTGGCAACCTCCATTTTTCAGCCCTCTGGGGGAATCTTGGAACTACCATAAAATCAGGCAGGCATCTGATAACCACAGGAGGCCGCCTTTTCCAGTGCTCCGAGGGTTATCATTTCCTATTTCCTGCCAACACTACATGTTTCTACATCCATTCAGAGATTGTGGTTCCCAGAAAGGAGGAAGGAAGCAATGCGGGAGTGGGCAGGAGAGGAGATGGTGCAGACATTTCAGAGGACTAAGGTTACAAAGTCAATGGTTTGGCAATGAGGAAGGATATTGTCACGGCAGCACTCGGTAAAGATTGTCACTTCTCATGTGTTTGTCCATTTAACCCACCTGAGCAGTGGGTTTGGAAGTAGGAGAGGACACGTCTCAGGACCAGAGCAGCACATGATTACAGGGCTATCATGAGTCCTAGTCTTTCCTTCAACCAAACTTGTACAGTTCTATCAACTGTTCTGATGAGGTGCTACGTGAGAACCATCCATCTCGTGCTCCGGCTGTTGGAGAGTCCACCGAGAACTTCTCCAGCCGCCTGCCCTCCTGCTGGCTCCAGGAGAAGGAAGGCTGGGAACTCCGCCTCTGCCTCCCTTTGTGAGGATCTAAGTGGGGCCAAGGAAACCAGAAGAGACAACTAAAACCCCTCTTGGAAAACAAATGGCACCTTGGAGATTCAGAGGACGAACCTAATCATGAAGACTACTAATGGTAAAACCAGAAAAATGTGCTGGAAAACTGGAACTTTTAATAAACATCATTTCCATGAGACAGAAGCAGGAAGTCATGAAAAGGAAACAAGAGAAGATGAAAAGGGATAAAAGAGGCCAAGGAAACTCATAAACTAATGGCAAGATTTAAGCCATCAAGTTGCAGGCAATTAAGAATTAGATTAATACCCAAAAAATAACATCACTGATAGAGAAGATAAACTCCAGCAGTCGTTATAAAATGCAGAGGAAAAGGGGAAAACAATAAAGATTATTAGAAAGGAAGTTGTCTACTTGAAAGATAAATAATGGAGACAAATTCCAAAGAGTGTAGGCTGTCCTAACAAAGAGTCAAAGCAGGTGGGTGTGAAACCAGTTAAGTACAACTGAATAGAACATGGCAGAGCATGCCAAAAATTTTATTAGTATATAAATCAAAAATATTTTAAAGGAAGAAGAAATTACAGGGGGTAATACCTGTAATACCTGAAAACCTATTTGATTTCATGAATAAGTCAAATCTAAAACAGCACTGGCATAAATTTTTTCATTTTATATTTGTAAATTTTTAATAACGTAATAGTTAAGATGATTCCACCACATACTGTTGGTTTGTAAAAAGCACAATGTAGATAGTACTGCCCCTCTCCTCGAGGGCAGATTGCCCTGATCCCTTGCGGTTCAGTTTTGCCTGTACTTCCTCCAGGGACTTTTCTCTGTCCACCCTATGACATCCTGTCAGAGGAGGAGGGGCACCCAGGCGGCATCAGCTGGAAATCATACAGGGACAGGGAGTGCTGTAAGGAAAAGAATAACTTGTAGTCTTCTACACAGTGGCAGGCTGGTATCACCTGAGCTAGACCGCTGTCAACACGAAGAAGGAAAGCGAGGAAGTGCTCAGACCAACCTTTCCGCAGCGACCTTGGACAGTGGGTGTGGCTTGTCAAGGGTCTGTTTATCGATCATTTCATACTTTAATGAGTGGAGAACCCTAAAACAAAGTGCCCCGACCACCACCACCAATGAAGCCTAGTAAAATAAGGAGACGAAGCAATTCTGGTACTATGATCAGAGCCCAGGGCCTGTCTTGGTTTGGGATTTTTATTTTTATTTTACTGGGCTGCAACTCGATAAAAATCTAAAACACCCAAGAAGGCTGCAAAGACTGTCTTTACAGACAAGAAAACTAAGATTCTGGGTTTAAACTGCTACAGCGCTGCTGAAGGCACTTCTGGGTCCAGCAGCCTCCTGTGCAGCCTCTCAGGAGCTCAGGCCTCTGTTTCTGCTCCAGATCTTGGGACCCATCACATTCCTGCCCGTCACTGGGCTCCGCTGCTGGTCTCCCCTCACTCCCTGGCTCTCCTTTGTCTGTTTCCTCTTCTTGAATACAGGTCCTGCCGCTGGTTTTCTCTAGCACAGCACACGTCTTCTCTTCTAGCTGCTTATGAAGGGGCACCATTATATGTCCGGTTCATCTCCCCCATGATGGAGTCCAGGTTCCTGTCCACTCGACCTTACTGCCTTCCCATTGTCGGCCACAGTTCCCCATAAACACTTGTTGAGTGATGAATGGGAGGAAGGAAAGAAAGAAGGCTGACATACAACTGTTAGTTTGCATTTTAATCATAAAATAAAAACTGTCTTCTGAGAGTATGTTGTGAAAATGTTAAAAGTTGAGAGATTGTGCCATATTGGTTCAACAATTCCTAACGTAAAATAAGAGCTATTAATTGAGGTTCCTTTTTAAAGAAAAACCAAATTCAGGGCCGGGATTTAGGTCAGTGGTTCCAGCGCCTGCTTTGCAAGCACAAGGGCTCAGGTTCCATGCCCAGTAACTATATACAACAATGGTGGGTATGGTGACTCACGCCTATAATCCTAGCACACAAGAGCAGAGGCAGGAGGATTACTGAGTTCGAGGCTGAGTTCAAAGTACAAAGCAAGACCCTATCTCAAAAAAAATTTTGAAAAAAGGAACACCAAATTTAAACTTGGGTTGTCTGGTTGTGACATAAATAATCACTGGGCTTTGTAGTCTCTACCAAATGCTTCAGAAGCCCTCAGGGCCTCCAGCTGTCACTATGGCACCCAGAGAAGCATCTTGGACAGAAGCCACAGTCTCCCCCGTGCAGAGGTTAGACTTCACATCTGGTGGCTGCCCAGATGCTGGGGCTGGGAAGCGGGTCTGAGCTTAGAGGCCTAAACAAGACCTAAAAAGACTCTGCCGTGTGGCTCGGCTGACTTCCCTTTTGAGAGCTGTTTCTCCTCCCATGAAATAGGAGTTAACATCCCAGACTCTCCCATCCCATCCTTCCCTAGGGCAGGAGAGTGAGAGCCTCAGCTAAAACATTGTCCTTCAGAAAAGTTCAAAGCATAACACGCTGTTAAAATGTAAAGGGCTCCGGTAACCAGGGGCCCACACAAACCATCCGGGTATCTGGTGTTTCCCTTTTGACTCATTTGCACCGCGGATGAAGAATTCCAGGTTCACTCCCAGCTCTTGTTATCTGGCAGGACTTTGAATCCCAGCCTTGTGTCTCCTCCTGCAAAGGCCGGGACTTGAGCCAAGGGCAAACCTGTAAAGGCCTCTCAGCTATAGCTCACTCCCGGGAAGCTGATGGCTTTGAATGTTTTGCCAAGTTTCCTTCCCACTTTAGGCTGAAGATTCCAGCAGAACGCATATAGGACGCCTGTTTTCCGCCTCTTCCCTCCCCAGCTGCAGACTCCCGTCTCACTCTACACTCCTCCTCCCTTTCTTTTTCTCCCTCCCAGGCTGAAACTTGTAGGAGACCTTTTGCCCTGCATTTCAGCAGGAAATACAACCAGCAACCAGATGTCTGACTTTTTCACCCCCTTGGCAGGGATTAGCCATCTTCCCTGTAAACTTCCGGCCTTTCCTCTCTGTTGGATCTTTCAGCTTCTTCACGCTCCATCTCCTTCAGCTCAGAGACACAAACACCCTCCAGAGGAGAGACAAAGAGCAGCGTGCAAAGCGCGGCGAACGTGCAGGGGATTTATATGCCCTGCTCGACACTCCCCAGTGACAGCTGAGGATGTCAGAGCAGTGGCACCCGGAGAGGACTTTGGCTCTTAGGTTCATGTGGCCTGTGTCTAAATTGAGATGCAATAAAGACAGGCAGCTTTAATCAAAGGCAGATAATTAAATGTTTCTTAAATGCATACAAAGCACATGGGTCATCACAAGCAGCCGTTACATGGAGTTTTAAGGGATGGTCACTCAACTATACAGAGTCCAGAGCCCCCCATATCAGCTTCCTTCCGACCTCTCCGCCATCCCTGAGTGCACCTGTCCTTACTGCTGTGAATTCGCCTCCCATCATTTCTGCGGTATGATTTTGACAAGTCACTGCCTCCTGTGTACCTCAGTTTCTTCACCCATAAAATGAGGATGATAGATCTTCCCTGACACAGTTGGGGTGGGGAAAGGAGAGCTGTCACTCTTAGCCTGCAGTAACCTCTTAACAAAACTTGTGTTCGTTGGGGGTTCTCTTCCTTCTGTTAGGGATCACGCGATCTCCCTAACCCTTAGGTCCTTCTTTAGCAAACCCAGCAGTACCTTGACTGAATCTTTGTCTCAGTCTCTGTTGCCCCCTAGAAGAAAGACTGACCTGGGTCTTAAACACGTATTCAGTTTGTCTAGGCTGGGAAGGTGCCTCACCCTGTGCTGCACTTTGACTATGTCCCCAGAAGATTGATGTACAGAAAGTTGGCCCCACTGTGGTGATAGGGGGTAGCGGAACCTTTAAGAGGCAGGGCCCCAGCAGAGGGCCTGAGCTCACTCAGGAAGATGCCCTTAGGAGGGATTCCTGTCCTCCTCCGGGAGGCCTTGAGCGCTTGAGAGACTTGTGACAAGAGTGAGCTAGACCACTGAATCACCCTCTGGCTTCCTGTTTGGCCCTGCGTCCACTTCCTCCTACACGCGTTCTCACCATTGTGATGCCACCTGCCTGCTCTTGAACTTTTAGCCTCACACCAAGGACATAACAAACCACTTTTCTTTAAAAGTAGCCTAGCACAGCTCTGTTGTTATAGGAAAAACATGGTCTCTCGCATCCTGCCAGGGGCACTGTGGGAAGTGGGTCTCTCCTGTCCCACGACTGCAACCCAGGGTTCTGTCCCTGCTGTTTCTAATTGTGTATGTCAGAAAAAGAATCTAGACTGTTTTTTGAAAAGAGAGAAAGGAAGGAGAAAGAGGAATGAGAGAGACAGACAGACAGAAAAGAAACCAGGTCCCCAACCCTAATGTAAATTACTCCCAAGGGAGGCCTTGTTGGCTCTGGCTCTGAACAATGAGTTAATTGAAAGTGGTAATGAGAAGAAACAGCTGAGGCTCATAAACCCACCCCGTAATGAAAGGTTCAGTTCCTGAGCCCGGGCTGAGAGGCTGGCTTCCTATCGACCAACACATCCATAGCTTCCACAATAATTGTCTAAAAAGACCAGGAGAGCTACAGGCTTGAGGCGAAGTATGAGTCCAAGCCGAGGTTTCTCTCTGTGTAACATGAAGCCATTATTAGTACCTGTCTTCTCAGCTCCTTGCCTTGCTCGGTGAGGTGAATTATTTGAAAATCTCTACAAAAGATTGTTGTGTGGTGAAAATAGGAGAGATCAGCATGAACTGAAGGATCAAACTGTGTGTGTACTTAAATGGGTTAAACTAAGAAAATAATTCATACCACAGATGATTGATAAGAGAACTGCATTAAATGATCCATACCCGCATTCACTCCCCAGAGGGCATTTGGAATGGCCAGCACTGAGGGTCAGCATGGAATAAATGGTGACCATTGTTTCCCTGGGGTTGTGCTTCATCTCAGGATCCCCTTTGCCTTACAGTGACTCATCCAAACTTCAGACCAGAGGTTTAGTTTGGACATGTACTTTGCTTCTTTTTCTAATTATTTCTGGTTGTCTGGGTCCAATATTCAATCTACCCACAGATTTCTTGCATCATACAAAGAGAGTTTGCTGGAGTAGACAGAGCAACCAAGTGTTTCAGAGACAAGGTTCACTGGCAGGACTGCTGAGACATAACTCAGTGATGTCAGCAGGTCCAAAAACCGCACTGTGCCAGGAGCTCTCTGTGAGCAAGCTTGTCCATCTGCAAAGCCAAGGTGAGGTTGGTGTAAGGATGTCTTCAGTGAGCCTTTCACTACTCAACGGAGTCTTGGAAAAGACACCAGGAATAGGGTGTGTGTAAGTATAAAAAGGGGATGTGGAATGTTCACTGAGAAAATATGTAAGACACAAGAAGTTTTGAGCTGTGGTCTACTCAGCTATCTACATACCTACCTCTGCTTGACTCTGACGGCTCTCAGAAGAGAATCCTTAGGTCATCATAATCGGCATCATCATACAGGAGATGGAGTTGAAGACCTTCATGCTGAAGTACATCCTATCCCCTTTCAAATTTTTTTTTTTTTTTTTTTTTTTTAGGTTTTTTGAGACAGGGTCTCGCTTTTTGTGGTTCAGGCTGGCCCTGAGCTCAGCCTCAAACTCACATCACAATCCTCCTGCCTCTGCCTCCCGAGTGCTGGGATTACAGGCGTGAGCCACCACGCCCGGCACTGTGGTATGTGGTACTGGTTGCTGCTGGGTGTGGGTCT
>PVIR01046424.1:0-10262 GCA_004026965.1 Petromus typicus
AAAAAAAAAAAAAAAAAAAAAAACAGGGAGAGAGAGAGAAATCAAAAGGTTGGGAATATAGCTCAATGGTGCCTGAGCTTAGTCCCCAGTCCTGGAAAAACAGAAGATTCAGGAAGAAACAAAACAAAATGAGATCATTTGTTGTTGAGGACTGGCTGGCATCAAATAACTCTCTTTTCTCCTTCTCTCCTCCCTCCCTCCCTCCCTCTTCTCCCTCCTTCATGATTACTGAGCCTCCGACAAGTGTTAGCTCCAACAGGCCCATACTCGGCTTCAACTGGGGTATCCCACAACGCCTCACCACAGTACTCCGCCTCCTCCAGAAACGGTCTCTGCCCAGAGCAAAGGTCAAGGTGGTCCTCGCTGCAGACTCTACCGAGACTCCAGGTCAAACTGTGTCCTTTGGAAAAGCCCTGGAGGGGGCTGTGAAACGCCTCCCTTGCTCAGAAAATTAACAAACATGGAGCTTTCTGTGCATTGGTTCCCACATCCTCAGCGGATGAGGACGGACATCATGGTTTGCATTTGACAGATAAGAAAGCCCGAAGGTCGCAGAGCGTATTAATGTCCACGCCAGTGGGAAAAGAGACTAATGGTCAAGAGGGACATCAAAGTTCATCCTGCCAGACAGGTTTCACTCCTTCAATTTTTCCTTGGGCTTCTAACTCTGGTACTGTTTTTCCAGACAAGACACCAAGGCAGGTGGTGGCCCTGCTCTAAGGTGACGCACGGTCCCTTTGGGCCAGTGCTATTTCTTTTCCACCCTGGCTTCTGAGGACACCTGGCTCTTCATACTCACAGCAGGTACCCTGGGAGATGGGGCCGTCAGCTAGTATGGCTAGTACTCCAGGCAGGATGTGGACCTCGGGCCATAGAGACAAGACGCGCTCCACACTTTAAAAAGCTCAACAATTCAAGAAGCTAAACAGCCGTCCAGATCTCTGCGGGGTCAGTGAAGCGTCTTAGAGGGAATGATGAGCCCCACACCGCCAACTTCTGGGATTCTCTCTTCCCCAGAGGAAGGCTCTTAGCAGGAAGAGGGCAGGTTTGCAAGGAGAGGGGAGAGACAAGCAGAAACCAAGAATTTTTGAGCCAGCGCTGAGCTGGGCCAGTGGCGTGACGTCAGCTGTGTGGCAGAGGGAGAGGACAACAGCAAAGGAGCCAGGCTGTTGAACCTAAGCAGCTCAAGTGACTGCATATGTAACCAATTGCTTCGTCCTACTTCCTCATTTTGGAATTTGACGCTTTAACCTAAACTGCTCGCCCTGCATCTGTAAACCTGTTGTTCAATTTTATTGCCTATGCTTCCTGAAGCCTCCCTCAGCCCCTCTAGGAACAGAACACCTGACTAGTTGCTAATCACTAAAAATGCGGTCACCTGCGGTCACTCACCGACCAGTTGGCAGCTACCCATTGGTTGTATGTTCCTTTACTTCCCCCGACTGTCCTACAAGACTTCTTTAAAAGCTCTGCACAATCCTAACTTGAGGCTCCACTTCCTTATGAGGTGGGGTCCACGCGCGTGAACAAACGTCCTTCTTTTAACATCTGCTGTGTGTCCCAGTGTGGAACTATCTCTTGTACTCTTTGGTACAACAGGGTCATAGTGCTGCCCAAGTGTGGCACCCTGAGCTTGTGACAGGCAAACTGGCCAAGGTCTACAGGTTTCCTCTGCCACTGTGCCAAGGGAGAAAATGGAGAGAAAGGAGCAGAGGGCAGTGTACCAAGGGAGGAAATCAAGAGAGATAATGTAAGGGCAAGTGCTTGGCATGCACTAGGCATGTGGCATAAGATATGACTGCTGCCACGTGGGGGTCAAGAGTCAGTTTGAGGGCTCTTAGAAGGCACCTTGCCATGCCTAGAGGGAAAGTCTCTGCCCTCCAGGAGTCAGTGCTGCCGGTTTGACCCTGGGAGCTCCCATGGTACTGTGAGCTTTCTTTCATTTGCTTTCTCTCCCTTTTTTCTTTTTTCCTGTCTGTCTGTCTGTCTCATCTGTCTATCTTTTTTTTGTGGTACTGGAGGCTGAACCCAGGGTCTTGGCCCTGAATTACATCTCTCTAGTTCCTTTTAAAATTTTCAGTTCTGGATAGGTTCTCACTAAGTTTCCTAGACTGGACTCAAACTTGTAATTCTCCTGCCTCAGCCTCCCAGAGTACTGGGACTCTTCCCTTAACAAGTTGCTTAAAATGTCTTATTTTCTGAATGCCTGAATTCCCTTCAGAATGTACCCTACTTTTTTCCTCTAACAAATTTTTTGAATGCTTTTTACTACCTAGTCCTGAAATTTATTTTTCCATGACAGAAGTCAGCAAATTTATTCTGTGGTAGGGCCCAGTAGCCACGGCACTGGGAGGAAGAACGCAACGTCAAGCCCTTGCTCTGCGTTCTGCTCCTGTTCTGCGCCTGTGTGGCAGGACTGATAACTCTGTGTCCTTCGGTTGGGCCTGTCCTGAGTGGGACCATGACTGGGCACTGCTGTGGACACCGGCTTGCTTGCAATCAATATTACAGTGGTGCTTTCCTCTTCCGAGTGGCCTTTGAGGGCTGCTCTGGGGCCTGTCTCCTGAGCACCTCTGCCATCTTCCTTCTCCTGTCATGCCTGTGGAATGTCGTAGTCATCAATGGCTGTATTTTTAGAGACGGGGTGAAATCAGAGATTAATAAGGACTTCCTCCAGCAGATGGAGTACCACCAACAAGTACAAACCCAGCACAGGCGCCTTCCAGACAAGCTGCGGGGAGAGTCTGAGTGCTGCTAACTGGCAGATCAGGAGTGTGTCCTCCTAAGGCCAAAGGCCGAGCTCCAAGCTCCTGTGTCAGCATCACTGAGGGCTACAGAACAGACTTCAACGCGAGATCGAGCCACACCCAGGCCTGTGTGATCAGGGTCTGGCTGAGGAAGCAGGGGGCAGGGTTGGTGCTGCAGCATCTCCACGCCTTGCTTTTGCTGAGGTGCCGGGAGTCCTCTTGGCCCGTGGCTGTGAAGTCATGTGGGGGTCTGGGCTCTTTAGCCCCAACACTTTGGGGAGTGGAGTCATAGCCTCCAGGTTTTTCCATTAAATGGATTCTCTTTCCAGAATAAAACCAAAACAAGTTGGTCAAAGGCAAGATGGAATTTGGCAACACTAGCAGAGGGGGGATGAAATGTCTGGTCACGGGAGGGGCCAGGCAGAGAGGAGACAGAAGTCCCCAGGAGGGCAGACAGCTGGAGAAAAGGGTTGTGAAGAGGCCTGGGGATAGGTCTGGTGAGAATCAGGGCGGGTGCGGGGTGAGGGTGAGGCTGGAAACAGGATCTCAGCTATGGCATTCCTACTGTATTAAAGAAGTGAGGCGAAGGGCAAGTCTCCAGGGTGTGGCCCCGAGCCCTGCAGGAGGTCTGGAGACCAGGCAGGAGGAGTTGGGTGCTTTGCACCAAGGTGGGCAAAGGACAGGAACCAGAGAAGGAAGCAGACGGTCCGACAGAGGGATGGCCCCACTCCAGGTACACTGGGGACAGGGTCCAGAAGAGAGACCAAATGTCAATGCCGGGACACGGCACACACCCGTAGACCTCGCTCATCTGGAGGCTGAGGCAGGCAATTGTCTCACCCAGGAACTTGGGGCTACTATAGACAACCTGTTTCTTAAACAGCAAACTAGGGGCGGGGGGGTTAGCTCAGTGGTTCTGGTGCCTGTCTTGCAAGTGCAAGGACCCAGGTTTGATCCCCGGTAACCACAAACAATACTGGGCGTGGATACTAACACCCAGCAGCAATCAATACCATATACCACAGTGCCAGGCGTGGTGGCTCACGCCTGTAATCCCAGCACTCGGGAGGCAGAGGCAGGAGGATTGCTGTGATGTGAATTTGAGGCTGAGCTCAGGGCCAGCCTGAACCACAAAGCAAGACTCTGTCTCAAAAAACCTAAAAAAAAAAAAAAAAAAAAAAAACCCAGCAAACTAAACCAATTGACAAAGTCAGGGAAAGTCTCGAATCCAGTCACCAGCCAGGTGCAGGGGTACATATGTGTTGTCACACTTACTCTGGAGGCTGAGGTAGGAGGTCTGTGAGTTTGAGGCCAGCCTTGACAATCTAGCAGGACCTTCTCTCTCAAAGCACATACACACCAACCAAAAAAAACCCAAAACTGAATACAGTTAAGGTAAATAATAGTGTGTGTATTTTAAAGAGAGTAATGTAAGTCTCTATAATATTGTTTTTTTCATGATAGCTACTCTCCTAGAACCAAAGGTTGATTCTCCATGAAATAAATCAAACTTAAATTTTAGGGTCTTTTTTCTTGCCTTTTAAGGCCTTCTTTCAGTGTTTTGTATTTGTGATTTTAAAAATTGTTTGACTGTATAGTTATAAAAATATAATTTTATGATATAAAAATTAAAAATTATAAAATTTTCCTGGCTCCTAAAACTTAATTGGTTTCTCCCTCCAACTCTGCAAATTAGGAGAGGGAAGCACGTCATGGCCTTGATTTCCCAAGTCCATTGTCCTTCCCAGACAATGTTACAGAGACGCAGCAGCAAGATGAACACTCCACCTCAGAGTGAAGTTTTGGGCCACGTGCTCTTGTGGGCCACTCTCTGCAGTGCTTACTGTGACCCTAGAATTGCCTAATATTCTTTTGTTGTTGTTGTTTTTGTTTTTTGTTTGTTTGTTTTGAGACAGGGTCTCGCTTTGTAGTTCAGGCTGGCCCTGAGCTCAGCCTCCAACTCACATCACAATCCTCCTGCCTCTGCCTCCCAAGTGCTGGGATTACAGGCGGGAGCCACCACGCCCGACATTGTGGTATGTGGTACTGATTGCTGCTGGGCATGAGACTCCAAGCCCAGTATTGTATGTGGTTACCGGGGATCAAACCTGGGCCCTTGCACTTGCAAGACAGGCACCGGAACCACTGTGCTAAATCCCTGGCCCTTGCCTAAGTAGCGTAAAGCACAGGTTACAGGTGGCCAGATATGTGAGGGGCATATGCACAGGTGTACACTTCCGGGCAGGTTAGCACCAGGGCCTTTGTAGATCGACTACTGTGCCCCTCCTCCCACATTGTGAGCCAGAAGTCACTTGGACAGAATGTCCCAACTCCAGAATGGCTATTATTTTCAGAAAGGCATCAATAGGCCAGTTGTGTAGAACTGGGAGGCATTTCCCCAGATAAACAAAGTGATGTAATCTTTATTGTTCAGGACAACCCAAAAGGACTTCTAGTATTGCTGAAACCAAGGACCGTACAATGGTAACAGAAGCCCAACCCATGTCAGCTGGTTCTGTGGAGTGGTCCCCAAGCCCACGCCCGCAGCAGCTGCCCTAGCCTGGGGGGAGAAGACTTTGGAGTGGGTAATGAGACCCAGTGCTGGGCACAGAACCCCTTTCAGAATCTGCAATCTGGCTCCCTGTCCGTCTCCAGAAGCCTCTGGGTAGGCATATTTCTCTGTGCCTTTAACTTTTTTTCCCTACCATCTTTGTTCCATACAAACAGGGGAAAACAGAAAGATGACTTAGGAGAAAGACTCCAATTTGAGGTCAGTGGGATGCTCCATTTTGAGTTCATGGCTCTCGCAGGGAAAACCAAGGTTGACTGCAGAAAGAATGGTGGATATCTAGGTCCAGCAGATCAAACAAAACCACAGGTTCAAGGAGAGACATTGTCTATAATCCCCACACTCAGGAGGCTAAGGCAGAAGGAATGTGAGTTCAAGGCCAGTACAGGCTATGAGGTAAATTCAAAGGCAACCTGGACTATATAGAGGACTCTGTCTCAATGTAATCAATCAATCAGTCAAACATGATTATCTCAACATAATCAACCAATCAGTCAGACAAGTCATATTTTGTGGACTGGGAGAGTAGAGTATAACTGATAGATAAAATGTTTGCCTAGCATTCTTGAGGCTCTTAATTTTTACTCTTATAATACATACACACACAAATCATGTTTTCCTGACATAAGCTCAATTGTTGTTGGTTTTTGGTTTTGAGACAAGGCCTCACTATGTAGTTCAGCCTGGCCTTGAACTCACTATGTAGCCCAACATGGCCTCAAATTTGTGATGATCCTCCCTTCTCAGCCTGCAGAGCGATGAGTTTATATATACCTGCCACCACACTCGGCCACAAGCCCAATTTAGCCGCACTAGTATTTCAGTTATTATTATTATTATTATTATTATTATTATATTTTTTGAGATAGGGTCTTGCTTTGTATTTCAGGCTGGCCATGAGCTCAGCCTCAAACTTATATCACAGCAATCCTCCTGCCTCTGCCTCCCAAGTGCTGGGAGTACAGACGTCAGCCACCACACCCAGCACTGTGGTATATTGTACTGATTACTGGTGGGTGTGAGTCTCCACACCTAGTATTGTTGTATGTGGTTACCAGATCAAACCCAGGCCCTTGCACTTGCAAGACAGGCGCTGGAACCAATGAGTTAAATCCTCAGCCCTGGTATTTCAATTTTTATGAGGCTTTAAATCCATTGTGTTATTTGAGGCAGAGACATTATTACCCATGTCTACCTGCAAAGACCCGCCCTCCCTGCCCCCCCCGCCCCGCCCCATCATGCAGCTAGCTGGAGAGGAGCCTGGGCCTTGTGCACCACATCCTGCACCCTGGAAGGTGTTCAAAGGTCAGTGAGCTCCACAGGGTGATGCAGGGCTTAGCAGTCCCTGACCTGAAACAAATCTCCAGAAAATATCTGCTTTTCTCCTTGGCTCTAGACTCAATTAAATTATCCTAAACATACAAAGGCTTTTTATTATCTTAAATTTGTCTAGGGAATGAAATCTATAACACTCAGCTACCTGTCTTGGTAACAAAAGGTCACTGTCTTGGTTTCCATCTCAGGTCATTTTTGTTTATGAAAGGAAAGAAAAAAGAAAAGAAAGAAAGTTTGACAGAGAAGTATTTTTCACAAGTTGAATAGAAAAAAGCAAAGAGAGTAAAGAAAAGAACAAACCTACACAAGACTTACCTGTGATTACTGAGTTAATTAACTGAGTTAATTCTCCATTCAAACTGGCAAAATAAGCAATAAAAGAATGGATTAGCTGTCATCCCAAACCTCCCTGCCAGGAACGGAGCTGACCCGCTTGTAAACCTGGACAGCCAGGTGAGGCTGACGCCAACACTAGGAGCTAATGAGCAAACAAAAGCCCAGACACTGGTGTTTTGTCCAAAGGTCCTAGATAAAGAGCCAGGCTAGAATTTAAAAAACAAGTTATACGGCAAAACTCATGTTGAAGGTAGGTGCGGTGGCATATACTTATAATCTAGGCAATCAAGACTGTCTTAGAAAAACAAAAAAATAAAATAAATAAAAAAACTGAAAGAGTTAGGACATAAGTGAAAGGTCGTAGATCAAGCCTTAGTACTGGAAAAAAATAAATCATGAGTCAACTTGATTTTTACAGATTGACCAAGTTTTTATTTGGATGTTTGTTACTTCAGTGTTCAAGCCCAAGTTCCCAGACTCATGACTGCCAATGGCAGAAACAGAAGATCTCTGGGGACTTTCCTAACCAAAAACACAAAGCCCCAGTTGGCTCCTGCCTGCTGGCCCTGGGGCAGAATCCGCAGATCGGGGCTGTGTGGTGGCTGCCTTTGCTCTGCTCAGGCCTTTGCGAGACTCCGACCCAGCTGACAGGTGGAGACTACAGGACAGGGCTACGCCCTCAGCCCTCCCCCATGATCTTGTCTCAGTCAGAGGCAGCAATCAGGAGCCTGCGCTCAGGCTGCAGGAGCTGAGCTCCCTCCTAATAGGGTCACGGAGAGGGGGAAATGTCCACGCCCACAGCACTACTTCAGACCCAGCCCTGACAGTCACTGCAGCGCTCTCTGCTCAGTGTGCTTGCTGCTTCCTCCTCCCTGTGGGCTGGGGGAATGTGGCTTAGCGGTGGAGCGTGGGCCTCCCATTCAGGAAGCCCTGGGTTCTATCCTGAGACCTGAAAAAGGTCTCCCCTGGCCCACTGCCTCCCTGTGCAAGTAGAGGTCCGAGCAGCATGAGGAGGCCCAAGACCACCTACCCCGCCTCTCTAGGGACCCCTTGGAGTCAGGCAGACACAGCCGCTGTTCCCACTCTTGCACCCTCAGGGGGCACACCGGGGAGAGACACAACCCTGCGTCTACTTCCTGCCTCCTGCCTCCTGCCCCTGCCGTGCCACTGGCCCTCATTCCCACCTAGCATGCAGTCTCTGTGCCTGCCCATCCACCCCAAGCCCGGGGACAGAACCTGTGAATGGCTGAATGTGAATGCCATTTAATCTGTGACAAAAGTTACCTTCTCACGATAGAGATTTAAATTCTTGTGCCACATAAGAGTCTGGAAGAGCAGATTGAAAGAGGGTCTAGAAGTTTCGTCTTAGCTATTGCAAGCATGTTCAGAGCTGTGTGTGTAGGTGGATTTTCTTTTTCCCAATGTGAGGTTTTAAACCCTGGGCCTCGCACATGCTAGGCAAGCACTTTCCCACTGAGCTACCTCCCCGGCCAGCACTTCAGAATTTTAAAGACTACTGTACTTTTCTAAAATCTCAGGTTCCTGACACCAGAGGAGGGTGACAGAAAGATGTCCCCTTTATGTAAACTTAGGGAAGTGGCCCAGTGGAGGATATCAAGGTTTTCGTGTAAAGTAAGCCCACACAAGGCAGCTGTGGACTTCATGCTGGAAGGTGATTACCCCTTTGGTATTTAGTGAGTTACCTGTTTGTTGTGTTTTAGATAAGGTTTTACTTATGTAGTTTAGACTGACCTTGAATTGACAAACTCCTAATGAGCCTCCTGCCTCAGCCTCCCAAGTACCAGGATTACAGACCTGTACTGCTATGCCCGGCTAGTTACCAGTTTTCCTAGGCAGTATCTCCACAGGCCCAGCCTTCTACCAGTCTTCTTTCTGATTCAAAATTCATCTCAATATGTCACTTACATTTCTGGCATATTTTCCCATTGGTAGGCGTGTGTGTCTGTGTGTGTGTGTGTGTGTGTGTGTGTGTGCGCGCGTGTGCTTGTCTGCTGACTACAGATGTGGAGTCCCAAGTTCCCCCAGCCGGGTGCTTGTATCACATGACAGTTTCGTCTTCCCACTCATGAGAGTGAGATGAGGAAGATCGCTGTACACACCTTCAGACTCAGAAGGAAATGAGCACCTCTTATTTCTGGTGACTACCTTCTCTAATTACCAAGAAATCCGCAGAGGAACCGGAACAAGCTCTGGAGTCAGCCCCAGTAACCAGCTGTGCGAGGCAAAGGAAGTTCCTGGACTTCTCTGAGCCATAGTTTTCTCATCTGACAGATATGAATAATGATGCCTCACTAGCAGAAGAACTGAATTACCATATGTAAGCAGCTGGCATACAGAAGTATTCAGTAATGGAACCTATAATCACCCACTTCCTTAAAATGAAACCCTCAAGTATGCAAAACATTCAGCTGCCTAGAAGTGATTTGGGAGCAGGGAACAAACTCTCTATGGCTCAGCACTGGCCTATGACACAGCTCCCCCCCAGAAGGTGCTCCATGGTGGTTCTGACATAGTGACTTTTGTCTTGGTGGTCAGCCAGAAAGGACGAAGCATCCCCTGACCATATCCCCTTCATACTCAGTCTTTCAAAGAAATAAGCAAAGCAGAGTCCACTGGTGGCCTATGTCTGTAATCCTAGCTACAAACATAATCCTAGTCAAGGCAGGAGTGTGAAGGTTCTAGACCAGCCTTTACCATTTAACGAGACGCTGCCTCAAGATAAAAAAATTAAGAGGGCTAGGCGGATAGCAGTCAGAGTGCTTGCCTAGGGTGAGGCTATGGGTTGGGTCCTTAGCAACACACACACACACACACACACACACACACACACACACACACACACCTCACACAGATTTAAGGCCAAATCCTTCCAAATGAAGACTTTAGAACTAAGCTTTGCTGCCGTCCAGATTGATTTCTGATATCAATCTACTGCCCAACTTTTGAGCCAGTGTAAGGCACCAAGACACGGGGCTAGAAATGATAAGGCAGCGACACCACGTGGTTAAACGGAGAACTGCACACTACGCCAGCGTGGGTATTGACTCAACATGAGACCGTAAGTGTCATGGAGCCATGTTTTCTGTCAAATGAGCAGGAAGGTTTTTTCAAAATACATCTTTCAAATTAGAAAATAAAATGTAGAGGAAAATACAGCATCTTCAAAGTGTGATCAGAGTCATTTCCTACTTTACAAATGTGTTCTTCCTGCCCACTGCCTAACATTTTAGGGCTGGATGGCTGGGCTCTCAGAT
>PVIR01046425.1:0-10268 GCA_004026965.1 Petromus typicus
TCATGATTGCACTCCATAATGGGGATTTGTACCAGTATAAGACACAACTTAATTCTCATTTTTCCCCATAGCCCTACCCACCCTACCACCCCCCCATATACATAAAATTTGTTTCCTTACTTTTTTGTTACAATCTCAACATTGTCCCCTTTCACCTTATTTTACATTGAGCATTTTCTATTTCACAATATATAACATAGAATGCTAGGACTCATTTACATCTTCATTTTCTTATACCAGAGAATTTTTTTTTTTTTTTTGAGGTAGCTTTGTAGTTCAGGCTGGTCCTGAGCCCAGCCTCAAACTCACTTCATAGCAATCCTCCTGCCTCTGCCTCCCGAGTGAGTGCTGGGATTACAGGCATGAGCCACCACGCCCAGAACTGCAGTATGTGGTACTGATTGCTGCTGGGTGTGAGTCTCCACGCCCAGTATTGTATGTGGTTACCTGGGAATCCAACCCAGACCCTTGCATTTGCAAGACAGGTGCTGGAACCACTGAGCTAACTCCCTGGCTCTTAACTGAATTCTTACCAAACTTTTTAGCGCAAGTGGAAGAATCACTTAGATGAATATGTAAATAATGAAAACAGAAGAATAAAATGATAACAACACTAGATAAACTTTAATTGAGAAGCACCAAATTTAATTGCAATAATTGTTCAAGTTTCTTAAATCTCATACAATAAACCAGCTGGTAGGAAATATATCTACTCTTAAGCTTATTGCAGTTGTCATTTGATTTCTCACCTGTTAACTTCTCAGAGACATCTTCAAGGAAACAGTACAACTTGTTGACGAGGGTAGTAGAGATAGGCCTAAAACAGCATCTTCCAATGCTGTGTGGTAGCATCAGTTGAAGAAAAAGCAGTGTTGGTGCTCTTCCCAAAGCATGTGATTTAAGATGAGGCCAAAGTTAAGTACACGACTATATAATGCAGCCTTGTGACTTTCTGCTCTTCATTCAAGTCCTAACACACAAACCTGTTTTCTTACTAGTTCTTCTGCCTTTCAGTGTAGAAAGTGTAATTGTTTATAGTGTGTAAATTATCCTTCTGTGGTTGGCAAATGTATTGTGAACATGTTGCAGTGTAACTTGAAGTAACAAAAGAAGCAGTTTAGAAATTAGAGATCATTCTTTGTCTTCTACCACAGTGGAGGCTGACATAAGATTAGAAGTTTGTGTAATGTAGTTTATTGCTAGATATTTAAATGGCTGAGTCATAGATTATGAGATATTTGTTTGATATTGTGTGATGATAATCATTTGTGGGGAACCAGACCTGCTCAACATTCCAGGTTCCAGGACAAATTCTACACACCTATAAGAATTCAGCTTTTTAAATGAACATTGTTTAAATTGAGAAAAACATTCAGTGTTTTTTTTTTTTTTCCAGGTCATTTTCTTTATTAGAATATATTTCTAGAACAAGTTCACAGTCCTTGTTGGGAATTGGTACATGTACTTAAATATCTAAATTATTCTTTTCATCTTCATTCTCTTCCTTTTCTCTTCCCTCCATCCATTCTTACTACCTCACTTTGTGCTTAAATGCAGTTTCAGAACTAGTTTTTACTCTACTTACATTTGTCAACTTCTGATTTAATGAACGTTGAAGTCTAGATGATTCCCTCTCTTCTGCCTATCTATCATGGCTAATTTGGGGAAGGTAAATAAAAGCAAAAACCTACTACTCTATTTGATAACCAGGGAAAATACAGATCTTTTACATTTTCCTGAATAAATTTAGAGTATTAAACAGAATGAATACAAAATCAAAGGTGAAATGAAAATGTGCTCTTCTTCCTCGAGAATTTAGTTTAATGTTGGTAAGTGGCCTTTTGTACATTCAAAATTAGAAGTAAGTCACTCTCAGGCTTAGCTATGTACAAATCTCTTGAGAGGCAGCATACAATGGTGAGTCTGAAAGAAGTATTCATTTTATTACATAATTGTTAATTATCAATTACTATGATAAATTTTACTAATGTAAGAAGATACTTTTCCAGTGATTCACATGAGAGTTTATTATGCTTCAAAATATGTTTTAAAATTTATCACTGGTTATCCTTTCCTGTCCAATTATGGTCACCAATCACATTTTACAGTTTAGGAAATAACTAGATAATGTACTCAATAAAATTTAAATAACATAGAATATTTTCCAGGATATTTTACAAAGAAGGGATTTGGGATTTGGGTTGGTTTACTCTTGGATTTGAGTGAAATGCCAAACTCTGTACCATGCAATGCTAATGACATATGGCATATAATGGCATTAAAATTAATCAACAGATTGTGATTAAACATCTTCTGATATAAGTATTTTAATAGCCTAAGTAGTTGCTACACTTAACCAGTATGATTATATCATGAATTTGAAGGAGTTGGGTCTGGAAAGAATTCTTCCCAAGTAATTGGAACATTTATAGAAAACAAATGATTCAGATTTTTAATTTTTAGTATAAAACATGGTCAAAGAACCTCAGAACACCTATTGTAGCCTTTAAAGAATCCTTCATTTCTCATATCAATGAGAGTAGTATTGCTGGAAATCAAATTTGACTATACATATTAGACATTTCTAAGATGAGTTGAATTCTCAAGTTAAAGTCTGTTCCTTACAAATTGAGGTGGCAGTTGGAAGCTGTAGGTAGGACTGTGAAGCTTGGGATGGAGTCATTGTGGATGGAAGCCCTGATCTCATGATGATCCAAGAAGACTAGCTTTTGCCTGTGAGACAACCCTGCAAAAACTTTCACTTTAGGCTGCCGCTATTCCAGCGCGGCTAGTTATTCCTAAAATGGCGCCGCTAGACCTGGACAAGTATGTGGAGATAGCGCGGCTGTGCAAGTACCTCCGGAGAACGACCTGAGGCGGCTATGTGACTATGTGTGTGATCTTCTCTTGGAGGAATCCAATGTTCAGTCAGTATCAACGCCAGTAACAGTGTGTGGGGACATACACGGACAGTTTTATGACCTTTGTGAACTATTCAGAATTGGAGGTCAGGTTCCTGACACAAACTACATATTTATGGGTGATTTTGTAGGCAGAGGTTACTATAGTTTGGAGACCTTCACTTATCTTCTTGCACTAAAGGCTAAATGGCCTGACCATATTACACTTTTATGAGGAAATCATGAAAGTAGACAGATAACACAGGTCTATGGATTTTATGATGAGTGCCAAACCAAATATGGAAATGCCAATGCTTGGAGAAACTGTACCAAAGTTTTTGACATGCTCACAGTAGCAGCTATGAACAGATTTTATGTGTTCATGGTGGTTTATCTCCTGATACCGAAACACTGGATCAGATATGAACCATTGAACGGAACCAAGAAATTCCTCATAAAGGAGCATTTTGTGACCTTGTTTGGTCAGATCCTGAGGATATGGATACTTGGGCAATCAGTCCTCGAGGAGCAGGTTGGCTTTTTGGAGCAAAGGTCACAAATGAGTTTGTTCATATCAACAACTTAAAACTCATCTGTAGAACGCATCAGCTTGTGCATGAAGGCTATAAGTTTATGTTTGATGAGAAGCTGGTCACAGTATGGTCTGCTCCTAACTACTGCTATCGTTGTGGAAATATTGCTTCCATCATGGTCTTCAAAGATGTGAATACAAGAGAACCAAAGTTATTCTGGGCAGTTCCAGATTTAGAATGTGTTATTCCTCCCAGAACAACGACACCGTATTTTCTCTGAGGCCTTCGCCCATCCCGCTGACCCATTTTTCTGCCCTCTTCTTACCCCAACTTTCTTGTACCCTCTATGATACACTTTTTATTGAGCACTTTGCTGCTGAAATGCTGCCTCTTGCCTTTTTAAAAAATTTTAAATTATCTAAAATTATTGTTTGTCATGATGTCTATAGCAATGTTTTTCTATCAGTATCTTCATCCATCACACCCCTACCTTGGACTTATTTGAGAAGACTTGAGAAATGTCTTAATATTCACACTGCTGCATGTAGCTCTTGCTTATTTACTGGTCTGAGGAAACAGAATGTGTTTCCTTTTTTTAAAGTTAATTGACAATTACACCGAAATAGTCCTCCTTTTGTATCATTCAGCCTTTGTTTTAGTTTGGTAAGTTTTAAGAAATTTCAGCAGCAAAGTTGTTATTCAGTGGGCATGTTGGACTAGAGATGTCTCAAGTTATGTATACTTGTCCTAGCTGTAAACTTCATTGTCCTTTGTTGGATGATATTTTAAAAGGATATAAAATAAATTGGTCTAAAGGGCAAAAACAAAAACAAAAACAAAAACAAAAAAACAAACAACAACAACAAAAAACTTTCACTTTACCCAGGGTAGTTTTCTTGCAAGAGGATTTCACTCTACTCAGGACCTTCCCTAATCATTCTTTGTGGTTCCTAGTGAACACATTACTAAAGTCATGTCTTAGTATGATGTACCGGTACAAGTACAAAGTCTTAGCCAGGAGGAAATACTTTGTAAGGCAAGAGACCTGAAATTTTTACTAATTATGTGGCAGAAACCTAGTCGGAATGAATTCTAAGGATACTGGGGGGACATCATGTGATATTGGCTTGAGTCATATTTATTGATATGGGTACACTTACTATAGATTTTGAATTTAATGCAGCAGAAAATCCTCTGTAAGTATTCTGATTGGGTTGGCTGAAAGTTAGACTACATGGTGGTTTAAATATAAAGAGGGAAAAATGACAGAATGTCTTTGGCATAGTAGAAGCCTAAAGCTTATGCAGATAGGAAAACTGGTGTGTGTTTATCATGCACATCAAATGTGGCCATTCCCTGACTCCATCTTTTGAGACAGTCTGAGGACACTTGTGTCATGGAGCTATTAGTGGAGAGAGCACCTGAATTCTGGAACAGCTGTGTGAGGACTGTCCATTTTAATCCAAATGGAAGCACTTCATTTCCTAAAACAGCACGAGCACATTTATTGTAACAGAAACAGAGACACATGGTAATGATAATGTTTTGACCCAGAGGGACAGTTGATGAAAGATTGTCCTTCAAATGGGCAGAATTTCAAGTTGTACATTTGGCTTTTCATTTTTTTTTCTGGTTTGAGAGATGGGTAGAAGTACATTTTTTTAGTTTATTAGGGTTTTCTCAGCAAAGTACTGAGTGGACTAAAGAGTATAGGTTTCTTTTTTAATAGTTCTTGATATTGGAAGTCTTGAGTCAAGTAGGGTTAGCATCTCCTCTCGTCTCCCTGATCCTTCTTACGGCCTTTCCTGTTTCTGTATCTTAACCCCTTCTTCAAAGTCAGCACTCTAGGACACTAGAGCCTGTTCATACCAACTGGATTTATCCTGACTGGCTATTAAAGACTCTGTGTCTAAATACAGGTACATTGTGAGTTGTAGCAGCTAGATCTTCCACCATATGAACTTTGAAGTGGCACAATTAAGGTCCTAACCTCTCTACTGATATGTGAGAAATTGGCCATGGTTTGATCAGATGGTGAGAGACTTGGAATGAATTAGAGTCGGAAAACTTTGACAAGGATGCCCAGGGAAGAGGTGTAGGAACACATCTGTTAGGATGGGCCAGGATGGAAAAGTATTTATGTTCCACATGAATGCTTGTGAAAATCACTCACTGCAGAGTGTATTCAATGATTAGTTGGGTAAAATTTACATATCTGTTGCTTGGATGCGTGTTTCCTTCCCTAGTTTCCTGGGTACCGACTAGTTGAAGATGACCTTGGAGGCAGGAATACAATCTGAGCATGGACTTAACCGATCCCCTCTCAAAGGCTGATCTTGTTTCCAGTACTAAGTGCCTGAAAAGAGCCCGCAGCCTGATTCTGACAGGTGAATAGATGACTGACTTTCCATCAAGGAGTGGAGAGACTGAATTCACTGCAATGAGGGTAATGTTTGGTGCATAGAGTCACTCTCTCTGCCAGCACCAGCATCCTTGGTTTTAGAAATGCCTTCGTGATATTTTTTTAAAAAATTATCTTTATTGGTACATTATAAATACACATGATAGTCGCATTCAACATTAAGAGTTTGTACCAGAATATGACATGACTTGATTCTCATTTTTTCCCTTTTCCCACGCCCTGCATCCCTCCACTCCTATATACACAATCTTTTTTCTTTATTATTACCACATTCATTTTCCCCTCATTATTTACCCTTACACTCTTCCTTTTAAATATTTTCTACTTTGCAATATCAACTGTACTTACTATAACTCATTTATAACTTCATATTCTCATATCAGAGAAAAGATATGATATTTACACGTCTGTGACCTGTTTATTTTGCTTAGGAGGATGTCCTCAAGTACACCCATTTGTGTGTGAATGACTTAATTCTATCATTTTTAATAGCAGAGTAATATTCCATACTGTAAAAGAATCACATCTTCTTTATGCAGTCTCCAGTTGATGGACATTTGTGTTGTTTCCAAGACTTAGCAATCACAAACTGATCTGCTATAAACATGGATGCACATATTTCGCTGTGAAATGACTCTTTTAATTCCTTAGTGTATATGCCTAGCAGAGCAATGGCTGGGTTAAATGAAACCTCCAATCCTAGTTTTTTGAGGAATCTCCACACTGATCTCCACAGAGGTTGTACGAGTCCACATTCCCACCAGCAATGGAGAAGGGTTCCCTTTTCTCCGCAGCCTCACCAACATTTGTTGCTGGCTAATCCTGATGTGGTAGCCATTCCTTGTGGAGTTAGATGAAATCTCAATGTTGTTTTCATCTGCATCTCTCGAATGACTAATGATGGTGAGCATTTCTTCATATACTTCTTAGCTGCTCTTACTTCTTCTTCTGAAAGAAGAAGACTTACTTACTTACTTACTTACTTCTTCTTCTTCATCTCAAATGCCCATTTTTGAATTGGGTTTTTAAATTTGGGTGAGCTGATTTTTTTAAGCTCTTTATATATTCTAGGTAGTAACCATTTGTCTGAGGAACAGGTGGTAAAGATTTTTTCCCACATTTCTGGCTGCCTTTTCCCTCTGTTGGTGGTTTCTTTTGCTGTGCAGAAGGTTTTTTTTTTTTTAAAGAATGAGGTTCCGTTTGTTGATTTCTTCTGCCAATTCCTGTGCTATAGAGGTTTTGTTCAAGAAGTCTTTCCCTAAGCCAATGCCTTCGAGACTTTTACCTAACCTGTTTTGCAGCAAGTTCAGAGTGTCTGTTTTAATATTTAGGTCTCTTATCCACTTTGATTTTAGCTTGGTACATGGTGAAAGAGATAGGTGTAGTTTTAGTGTTTGGCAGGTTGTAGCCCAGTTTTTCCAGCACCATTTGTTAAAGAGGTTATCTTTCCTCCACTGAGGATTTTTGGCTCCTTTGTCAAAGATGAGGTGGCTCGGTGTATCTGGAGTAGTTTCAGGATCTTCTAATCTATTCCACTGATCCTCAAGTCTATTACTTTGCCAGTAGCATGCAGTTTTTATCACAGTGTCTTTATAGTACATTTTCAGGTTCAGGGTTGTAATACCTCCCACCGTGTTCCTGTTTCTTAGAATTGCTTTTGCTATTCTAGGTCTTTTGTGGTTCCAGATGAAAGTTTGGATTTTTTTCTCTAGACCTGTGAAATGTGCTGCTGGGATTTCAATCAGGATTGCGTTGAATCTGTATAGTAGTTTGGGGAGTATAGCCATGTTGATGATATTGGTTCTTCTTACCCAGGAGCAAGGTATGTCTTTCCATTTTTTGATATCATCTTCTATCTCCTTTTTCAGAGTTCTGTACTTTTCAGAGTAGAGGTCTTTCACTTCCTTTGTTAGATTGATTCCTATGCATTTTATTTTTGGGGGTGCTATTTTGAAAGGGACTGACTTCCCAATTTCTATCTCAGTGGATCTACTATTTGTATGTACAAAGCCTATTGATTTTTGAATGTTGACCTTGTATCCAGTTATGTGACTAAATTTGGTGATTAGGACCTTAGACTGGCTGGGTCTGGAGTCTGTTAGCCTCCAGGCGCATGCCAGAAGCTCGCCCAGGGATTCAGTAAAACAGCAAGCAAGCCAGAGAATTTGCAGCCAGCGCCATCTTAGCTGTTCTGGGTCCGGAGTCTGCCAGCCTCCAGGCCCATGCCAGAAGCTTGCCCAGGGACTTAGTAAAACAGTGGGCAGAACCAGGGAATTTGCAACCAGTGCCATCTCAGCTGCGCTGGAACAGGAGCCTGCCGGACTCCAAGCCCACACTGGAAACTCACCCAAGGACTCAGTAAAACAGCAGGCAGAGCCAGGGAATTCAAAACCAGCGCCATCTTAGCTGCACTGGGACTGGAGCCTGCTGGCCTTTAGACCCACACTGAAAGTGCACCCAGGGACCTGGTGTAGGAACGGGCATTGTTGTGAGAACCTCAGCCAGTGACATCACAGTCATGCAGGGGCCAGAGCCTGCCTTTTTCCTCGTCAGCTGCACAAGCACATCCAGGGACTCTGTATTGACTGTAGAAGAACAACCCAGGAAACACTGATATTTTAAGGGTCCTAAATATTATCAGGAAAGAGACTTGCAACAAACATCGCCAGACAACAGGGCATGTACAAAGCCAAAAACAATAGCAACGACAAAACTCAGAGATGAGGAAACATTCAAAGTCTCAGATGCACAGATCCTCACCCCAAGGTAACACAGAGGTAAGGGAAATAGAGAAGTTTGAAGGTCAGTCTCCAGGGTTCTTGGAAATGGTAACCAAAGCAGATCTAGTGAAATAGAAATCAGAACGGATCTCTGAGATGAAAGCAGAGATATTGGGCACAGTTAACACTATAATTAATAAAGCTAAAGAGGAAATCAAGGAGTTGATAGAATCCAAGATAGCAAAAGCAATGGAACCTTTTAAACACCTACAAGCAGAGGTCCAGGAAATCAAGAAAGAAAGTGAAAGTTTATGCAATAGAATGAATATGGCAGAAGACTGAATTTTCAGACCTAGAAGACAGGATGTCAGCCAGTGAACAGGAAAGGCATAATTTATAGAAAATGTCAAGGGATAATGAGAAATCAATCCAACAAAGCCTTTGTGATATTGAAGGTCAGAGTATTTTGTATGTACAGCAGGGCACACAACAAACATTTTTGTTTTTCAGTCTGGCTTCTTTTGGAATAACCACCTTGTAATTCGTCCATATGGTTGATTATGTCAGCAGACACTGACTGAGATGAGCCTGCCTTTCCATGTCCTTATGATGATAGATTCATTAGGCCTCTCTATTCCTCAGTCTTATTACAGAGTGCAGATATTTCACTTATCCAGTTATTGATGGAGTTTCAGATTACATCCTGTTTTGACAGGAAATGTTTGCTTGGAAGTGTTCGTTTAGATCTTTATATGAATATACATTCATTTCTTTCTGGCTAACTACCTGGTAGTGAGTAGGTGGATTATATGCTGGTTATGTTTGACTTTTTAAGAACTCTCCAAATAGTTTTTAAAGTTGTATTATTATTTGATATTTGAGAACTTACTGATATTATTTGGTATTTGATACCTGAGCCCACAATCCCAGCAAATTTAATACGGCCTGCATTTTCCGTTCTAGACATTGTGATCGGTGGTAAGTGGTATCTTGTGATTTTCATCTGCATTTTCTCAATAACTGATAAAACTATCACCACAATCAAGATAATGAATATAACCACTACCTCAGAAAATTTTATTTTCACATGTTAGTTCATATATCTTCTTTGTGAAAATGATTATTCAAACCTTTTGCCCATTTGAAAAACTGGGCTCGTAGTTTTATTATTAAAGGTGTTTGAGTTTTGAATTACATACTCTAACTTCAAGTCTTGTATCAGAAACCTAATTTGCAAATATTTTCTCCTAGAGTCTATGGCCTTCATCTTCATTTTTATAACCACATCATTTGAAAAGAGAACAATTTTGCTGACAATCAGATTATCACTGTTTTATTTAATGGTCATATTTGTCTAAAAAGTCGTTTCCTATCACCATGTCATGCATAGTTTTTCCTAGAGTTTCTATACTTTTAAGTTTTATCTTCAAGTCTATTGATGATTTATTCTACTTTAGTTTAGTTGTGTGTTGCTTTTTAAAGTATTGGGCATTGAACTTAGAGCCATATCCCTGACTCTTTTCATTTTTTATTTTGAGCAAGGCCTTGCTAAGCACTGTATTGCCCAGAATGGACTAAAACTTGTGATCTTCCTGTCTCAGTGTCCCAGAGTGCTGGAATTATAGAGACATACCAAGATGCCAAGCTTTCTTCTAGTTTTAGTTTGTCTGTAATCTGAAATATTAGCCCAAGT